>JAKUCV010000199.1:4525-45639 GCA_028386065.3 Turnera subulata | reverse complement strand
TTCAATTCAGCCCATGTACTAATAGGCTCTTCTCCATACCTTCTTCTCTCTAAAACAAATTGATGCCACCAAATACGTGCATAATCACTAAATCCTGCAACAACTAGTTTTAGCTTACTTTCTTCGGAGTAGTTATGATAGTCAAAGAGCTTCTCCACTCTCTTCTCCCATTCCAAGTATGCTTCAGGATCATCCTTGCCATAGAAAGGCAGAATTTTCAATTGGATGCTTCCAACATCCTTATCAACAGGATTTGCTCCTTCTCTCCTATCAAAGCTTGGATTTCTATATGTTCTTTTATTACGTCCTCCTCTTTCTCCAAATCTATCATGTCCCCATACTCCATCAAACTCATCTTCATCATAGCTATAGTGCACAGGAGTTGATTTCTTGGCTTCCATCCTGTAATCTCCTCTACCACATCTAAAATATTCCATGATATCAACCTGCAAAAACTTGTTAGTAGAAAACACCTCACACACTCCCTCACGTGTTTACACTCGTAACAGAATCTGTCCACTCGTGTTTCACTCAAATTCGACTTTTCTTCTCAAATTTAGTGCGCACACTCAGCCTTTTACCGCTCAAGATTCTATCACAGTTTTACTTTTCCGGATCAATCACAACTAACCAAGTAAATAGAAACCTGCAACGAAAATTTCAATAGAAAACAACGAAATCCTAAAGAATGAAAGAAAACGCAAGACTAGAAGCAATTAGACATAATCAATGAAAAGAAGCACACATGTGATGAGGAAAATGTAGGTAATGATTTCTGGTATAATTGAGCAATTCTGAAACAATATCACTCAATAAGAAATGAGCGGACAGCAACAAATGAAAAATTCTCAGAATGAAAGGAAAGATACGAATAAGTAAGAATCAAACTCAACCAATCCAAATTCCAACAATACATTTCTATTCTGCCCAAAACAACAATTTAGTAACTCCAGATGGAACATCAATCAATTCTGCCAGAATTTCTTTTAAAGAAGAATAAGAGAATTGAACCCAAAGTGAATGATTTTCTTGCAGCAGCAACAAGCCAATTGAAATTGCAAGCAAATCAACTACAAAAATATCAAGGAAAAATCAATTTCTGGAATTCAGTCCTCTTTTTTTTTTTTTTACCTTTTACTTTTACTGTTTTGATGTGAATAGTAAAAAAGATGTGAACAGTAAAAATGTGAATAGTACGAGAACAGTGATGAACAGTACGTGAACTCAACAGTAGATGAACAGTACGTGAAATGAATAGTACCGAATAGTAATGAACAGTACCCGACAACAAAAACTTGGAATTCAAAGAGCAGAAAAATAAAGATACGTAGTTGAATTGATACCTAGGCTCCGCTACCAAAGATGATACAGCAACAATCCTAGAACTAAGCTAGAATCACCTCCGAATCAATGTTTGTCCCCGACCCCAAATTCAATCAACCGGGATAGAACTCTTCACCCCCAAAACAGCAAGGAATTGGTAACAAAAAGTATGAAAGAATTGAAATAACGCCACAAGTAAAAACTTACTTGATAAGTTGAATTCAATCCTTGAAGTAAAAATTGGAAGAATCACTCTCTTCCCAAGAGAAGCATTCAGCTTTCTTATAAACACTCAAATCATCATGAACAATCTGATTTCAAACTTGCTACATGGTTGGCTTTTATAGAAGCCAAAAAGCAAAGGATTGAATTTTAAATCCAAGCACTAAACAAGCACTAATCATCTTTTATTTTCTTTAATGCACACCAACCACACTAATACCAACCACACCAACAAACCAAATGATGAAAGAGCACTCAATCAAGATAGTGGGAACCTCCAGCTCCAAAGTGGATTTTCCAGCCTGAAAATGAACAGTAACACCGGAAGTGAATGGTAATTTCCGGCAGTGAATAGTAATTTCCGTCGTGAACAGTAATTTCCGGCGTGAACAGCGACCGAACAGTAAAATGCCTATTGTGACTGGAATCTTCCAGAATGCTCACACACTTAGGGATCTCTTTAAAGTCCTCTCCAAGCTTGATCTTTGTGTCCTCTTGAAGTTCTTGTGAAATTACTGCTTGTACGAAAACTTGAAGTTGCGCTTTGAACTTGTTAGCGCGTGTATAGTGAGTTGCACCATTACGTGAATAGTGAACTGAAAGTGAATAGTTCTGGACTCCTTTTAATGTGCTCACATATTTAAATGTCTCCTTAAGCTCCAATTGCATCTTGAGCTTGTTAGCGCGCGCTTGTGTAATCGGCCCCATTGGCATCCGCAACTCACCTTTAACATTGGTGTCTTCTCCTTGGTGTTTAGTTCCTTGATTTGCATCAAGAACTATAAGTTATGACATATACATGAGAATCCCTGAAGGATTCAAGTTGCCTGAAGCAACTAATTTTTGGGAATATGCTCAATTAAACTAAATTGATTCTTACATGGTTTGAACCAATTTAGGTACGTGTAATATAATTATTCTTGTATGTATACTCTATGTTTTTATTTAATCAGTCCATGTATGAATTTATGATTATTGTTGCTTATGTTTATGACTTAGATCTAAAACTCCTTCTGAGACGGACAAACCCGAGAGCCCTGTCCAAATCAGTGCTCAAACTCTGTCAAAAATGTGTATCAAGCTGGATGCTGAAGGGAAATTTGTTGTTGTGAAGAAGACCAAGGGCAAGGCATCTCACAAGGATGATCTAACTGTTCGGATGGCTGCTATTGAGGATACCTTGGAGGAAATCCAGGAGCAGATCACTGATTTTGAAGATAAAGTGATGGATTCTCTGGACCAGATTGTCTCTCTTATTACTGAGTCTGATACTGATGATGAGTGATGCACTCAACTACCTGATGCCCTTAGGACATGCATTTGCATTTTGAGTACTTCATGGTTTCATGCATGGTTCCTCATTTGGTTTTAGTTTGGTTTTTATGTTGGTTTGTTGTTTGTTAGGTTGTTCTTATCGGCTCTATAGTTCTGTTACCTGGATGTTATCTTATACTATCCTATGTTCCTCTTTTGAATGTTAATCGTATGCTGGTATTGCACTAATCTTGTATATTATTCTACTCTTTACCCTTGGTCTTTTTGTTGATGCCAAAAAGAGGAGAAATATTTGGATTGGATTATGGTTCATAATCATTTATTTCTTGCTGCGTTATACTCTGTTAAATATTATTTGCAAGAAGTTGCTATTCACAGGGGGAGTATTTTGGCTAAGTAGACTAGCCAATGGTGTTTAAAGCACAAAAATATTTGATATAGGGGGAGCAACAATGCAGGGGGAGTGTGCTTATATATTGTGATATCTTAACTAACCTTGATTTTTGCAGAAATCAACACAATATTTATCATCAAAAAAAATGAGGAGATTGATGACCTAAATATGAGCTTAATAGGAATTATCAATGACTAATCATGTTTAGTGAATAATTATATATTGATTTTGATGATTAACAAACTTGGTTAGATGTTTGCATATATTTGTGTTGATTAACATGCAGCGTGGTTTCTTACAAGAACCACATAAAAACCACGGACTTAGTTTCTGGAAGAAACCACACTTTACTGTCAACATCAGAAATGGTCCTGCTGCAAGTGGCTGGTGGCCCATGTGGTCCTCACAGCATTAAACCCCAACCCCCAACTACTCCAACGGGCAGAGAAAGTGGTTCGTGGCAGAGATGAAGACCTGTAACACTTATCTCTCACCTTCAAGCTCAATTATCAATTGTGGTCCACACTTATGGTCTCGGATTGCCGAAAATGGAATGTTTTCAAGTAAATTGAGCTGCAAAGAGAGTGGACTTCCAAAAATAAACCCAAAACCAGCTAGTGGATTATGGAGTCAACTCTGAAGACTGATTTTGTAACGTCCCGGCTTGTCGACTGTCACTACAGACCAACATGGGATCTTTCCAGCATGCTTTGTCCTCACTCGCACGTTTCCAGGGATAGAATGAGCACCGAAAAGGTAGGTGCACCTTGTTGACATAGCTAGTACCCATCAAACCGTTTAAGTTATTCACAATTATACAGTCCTATACCTGTACAACTTCGAAATCACTTCATTTGAGCTATTCTTAATTATACAGTCCCATAACCATATAATTATGAAATCGCCCCAACTCTGCAGCCCCATCCCTACACAGTCTTAGGATCTCTCCTATTCTGGTTTGGATTCGGTTCATTCCTATGCCCGTTCATCTAGAAGCCCGCTGGAAGCCTCTCCTTATCCATGCTCATTCCTGTACCAGCGTCCACTTCCCGACCTCATAGACCCCAGGTGTCACAAGCCCACCAGCTTCAGCTAGGTTCGTCCCCGAACCCCGCACCGTACTAGGGGAGTTCTGGGCTCCGCTACCAACTGTAACGTCCCGGCTTGTCGACTATCACTACAAACCAATACGGGACCTTTCCAACATGCTTTGTCCTCACTCGCACGTTTCTGGGGAGAACTTCCCAAGAGGTCACCCATCCTAAAATTGCTCCAAGTCAAGCACGTTTAACTTTGGAGTTTTTCTAGAATAAGCACCGAAAAGGTAGGTGCACCTTGTTGATATAGCTAGTACCCATCAAACCATTTAAGTTATTCACAGTTGTACAGTCTCATACCTGTACAACCTCGAAATCACTTCATTTGAGCTATTCTTAATTATACAGTCCCGTAACCGTATAATTATGAAATCGCGCCAACTCTGCAGCCCCATCCCTACATAGTCTCAGGATCTCTTCTATTCCTGTTTGGATTCGCTTCATTCCTGTGCCTCTCTATCTAGAAGCCCGTTGGAAGCCGCTCCTTATCCATGCTCATTCCGGCACCGGCGTCCACTTCCCGACCTCATAGACCCCGGGTGTCACAGATTTGTACCTAAGAGCCGTTGGATGATGAACTGATGGGTACTTTAGAGCCGTTGGATGAAGATCTTTCTACCTACTCCCACTTACTCAAGCTCTGTATAAGGAAGAGGATTGCTTCTTGGAAAAGCATCCCAGCCAATTTGAAAATTGCTTTAAAGTCTGCAATTATGCTTACATCTGAGATATTTGTTGAGCTTACACTTGTGATTATTCTTGTTCTCCAAGTTGTTACAAAGGGTAGTGTTTTAGGCAAGATTAGTGTGTAGTTTTGCTGGGATCTCAAATCTAGGATTAGATTTGGGGAAAGGTTAGAGTTTAGCTTGGGAAAAACTTGTAAAGGTTAGAACTTAGCCTGTAAAAGCTTGTTTCTTGTAAAGGTTAGAGCTTAGCCTGCAAAAGCTTAGTTTCTGTAATAGGTTGAGGTTGATCCCGCAAAAACCTAAGTTAGTGAGAGCTTGAAATCCTAAATGAGGGTCCTTTAGGTAGTGGAGGTACCTGGTGAGGGGAAACCACTATAAATCACTGTGTCATTCTCTCTTCTTTCTGCTCTCTTATATTTCTGGTTGTTTGTTTTGCGGGTAAGTGGTTTGTGACGAAACCATTTGGTTGGTCTGAAACCAACCGCGATTAAGGGGTAGCCTGATTCACCCCCTCCCTCCCCCCTCTCAGGCCTATTTGGGCTAACAAAATATTCATCTTGCACTTTAAAATATTTTTTAATTTGAGACCCCAACATGCCCTGTTCTTTTTACTTGTCCACCTCAGTCAAGGGCGCCAACCGGGCGCGGGCAGCCACCTGGCGCATCTGTGTCAGCCTCCAGCACATGCCAAATTGGGTGAATAGTACTTCAATTTTGATTTTGGGCGATTTGAGTGAAATTGGGACAACTGAGTACGCAAATTGGATGAAATATTGTAGCTAGGAGGAGAAATTGAATTTTTTGTAACTCGATACCTAAACTGAATATTTTTAGTTAACTGAGGTCCTATAAAGATACTTCTACCTATTTTGTTCCATAACAATTATCTTGTTATACAACTATCTTCATTATTTTTTTTTTATCTATTTCTCAAAATAATGATAAAATCATGGGAGTAAATTTTCCAACTTAAGATTTAAGATATTCCAAATTCCATTTTATTCTTTTGAAATAAATAATATTATGTAAATAGTATTAATTAACAAAAAAAATATAATTACGATATAATCAAACCTAATTTCCACGCGCGTGTATCTCATGAGGATGCGTACTAGTTATAGTATATTCCTCTATGCGTGTGTCCAAATCCTATCTTTCAGCATCAGCCCACACAGTTTCAGAACTTGCCTTTATTTGATTTTTATGGAGTACTTGTTAGAAAAGGGTGAATGTCAACTACCCTATATCTGTCTTTTTCTTCTTAACGTGGCTATATAAAGCCAATACACTCATGTATTTCCTGGAATGAAATGGAATGACGAAATAAGAGTTTGAGCCGAGTTCATCTTCCTCCTTCTCCTTCCCCTCTTGCTTCTCTTCATTCAGTAAATTTTCAGTGCATAAAAACACGCTATTTACAACACGTTATCAGCACAAACGTGCTCTAATCAACTGAGAACAAAATCAGTGCAAAATACCTGAGCAGAAAAACAAGGAGAAGAAGAAAAAAAACTGGAAGAAAACTGGGAAGGAGATGAACAGTTCGTCACCCTCGGCACTGTTTACCTCTAGCGTTCCGGACTGCTTCTCGGGACATAGCCACCACTGGCGTGTTCCCCTCACCGTCGCCGATTGAACGGCGCCTCCTCCACCCATTGAAGCCGTCGGACGCGCCGTCCACAGCAGGAAACCCGACAAGGAGACCCGACGACCCTTTGCAGCCGAGTTGGGTCCTCCTCCTTCTGCACAAGGTGGCCGCAGCTGAGTCGGGTCCTCCTCCTTCTGTACACGGTGGCCGCAGCTCCTTCCCCTCATCGTTGTCGGTTGCTCACGCCGTGCTCGCCCGCCATAGCCAGAGGAGCCACCGCGACATGGAGACAAACCCCACGACGCCTTGCAGCTCGCGATAACCACCATTGCCGACTCCTCTCACCGCCATCAACCTCGCCGCAGCCTGCTCGTCGCCCGCGCCGCCTGTCACGCCTCGTGCCGCTGCCCTTGTGTCGTCGCGCCGCCCGTCATAGAACCCGTGTGGTTCTTGGGTTGAAGACGACCCACTTGTCCAGACGGATCCTGGGTTTTGAGTACTGGGCTCAGTGATGTGGGCCGGTTCTGGGTCTTGGGCTGGTGCTGAGCCTGGGCTCAGGCAGGCCTGTTATGGGCGCTTTGCCTTAGTCTGGGCTCGCACTATTCAAGGCCCAATCCGAAATAAAAAAAAAGAAAAAAATAATTTTGCAAAATATATGAGGGATAAACCAACAGCATGAATAGTTTATTGTTATTGGTGGTAAATAAACCATTAATGGTCCTCTCGGGGAAATTTTCCTGCACGGTGAACAGTGATTTTGGCCGGAATCCGACGACCGTGTACAGTGCTCGGCCGGAATCCGGCGAACCCAGAAGTGTTTGACCGGAATCTGACATCTTGGGTTTTTCCCGGCAAGCCCGGAAGTGTTTGGCCGGAATTCAGTGTCTCGGGATTTTTCCCGGGAAGCCCGGAAGGCTATTGTATTTATTTTATTGTTTTTCATTTATATTAAGCTTGGGCTTATATTAGGCCCATTATATTTTAATATTCTGTTCTTTACATTTTAATTGGGCATATATAAGGCCCATTGTATTTAATTTCTCGTTTTAATTTCTTTACGATTTTATTGGGCTCGTATAAGGCCCACCACATTTACTTTGCGATAATTTAATTTTTATTGGGCTAATTTATAAAAGGCCCATTGCATTTAATTTTTAGTCTTTTATTTTAATTGGGCTAATTTATGTAAGGCCCATTGCTTTTAATTTTTTTGTTATTTAATTCTTTATTGGGCTAATTAACGAAAGGCCCATGTTTATTTCTTTCATTTCAGTCTTTAATTTTATTTAAATAATGTTATTCAAGACCCTTATAATTTCCAGAAGAAATTTATTATGGGTATCAAATGCAGACAGGAATTTACATGATAATAGTCTGGAAGACTAAATATAAGAGTCCAGCAGACTCAATAAAAGAAAATACAACGAAGACTGGAAGTCTTACCGTTCAAAAGATCCTGAAGATCCTTCAAAGGAAAATCGAAAATAAAAACTATTACCACCAGAAGATGGAAATTATATGACCACCAGAAGGTGGATATTATACTTGCTTACCCTGAAGGAGCAATTCATTTTATATTCAATTTATTTTATGTTCAGTTTAAATTATCTCGCATTGCAATTTATTTTATTTACTTTTCAGTACTTAATAATTATTTTTAGAATAATGCATCAAGCATTAGTCTCGAAGATAATGCAAAATTGACACCCACAGGGGGAGAATTATATGTGTGGATGTCAATATAACATATTATGACATCTCGAAATGAGAAAAAGAGTAAACACGCTCCAGAAGAGCATAAATCCGAATATGTTCCTGAAGAACGCATGTTTTAATATGATCTAGAAGATCGTACATTTACGCTCTGGAAGAGCATATACTCTTGAAGAGTACAAACACCCCCAGTAATAAAATGAATTATTATGGATCCCAATAAATTGACTCTGATCTATTCCCCGAAGCGAATAAGACAGTATAATTATTTGTGCCTGTGGACATAAATGAGATAATAAATGAAAAAGGCTCAAAGTAAACATGCACATTATTATTGCATAAACGGATCCATAACTGGAGAACATTCAAAGAAGAATGGTTCTCATACATATGTTTAAACAGTAATCTATCTGTTGGGCTCACATTAACCCTGAAACTCTGGGCCTCACCATTAATGTTGACCCTAACGTTGTCGTTCCAGGAGAACTACATGCCACCTATATTATTTTCTCCAGGTATCTCAAACCGATTCGTTGCAGGAAAACGGAGTGGGATAACACCATGATTTTCTCCTGCTTGCCACATAGTCTCAGTAATCAGTACCATGTTGGGCTTGTACTGATTCTTTAGATCTCTTAAGGTACGCACAAAATCTTGGGACCTTCTTGCTACTCCCCTGCAATTCCATAGTAGAAGTCGTACCTTAGGCCATGTAGGCGGTAACCCAGTCACCCTTGGGACGCTCCGAGCCATCATGGAAACCTGATAATAACTGCTTTGATTTAAAATTTGACATGAAGGCTCTAGCTGAAATTCCTGCAGTCTATTAGATATGAAAAACATAATAGAGTTAGCCGAGCCATAAAAGGAAGCCCTTAGATTGCTTTGGTCCTCTAGGAAGAATGTTTCTCCCATAGGAATTACAAAGAATCTAGATGAATATAGTTCATCAACAAACACTAAACGAGGAATTCTCGCCAGATCATTCGGTAATTCCTCTTGCTGCTCATTCACCATGCTATAAGCTAACCTATTTCTTCTTCCTAGAGAGGCACCCTCAACAAAGAAAATAGTAGCTGGAGAAGGCATTTTTCTTGTCTTGTTGAGTTTTTCTGAGTTTTCTGCATCTTCCTATCTCAACCGCCTCCCCTTCTTATAGTCTGAGATTAGACAGCTAGGTGTCAGTTTTTCAAATGTGGACCCTTTTTTCTATCTCCGAAAAGATCCAGAAGATTTTTCGATAATTAAAACTTTGCATTATTTGTCAGTAAACTCCAAAGCTTTTCAATCTTCGAGGTTTTGCTTTTAGAAAAGTTTGCCACTACTTTAATTATTGTCCAATAATTCTGATATTTTTCGACATGAGTGGCAGAAATAAGCCTAAAATTGGCACATATATAGCTAGCCTGAAGCTAGCAGTTGAGTAATTGAAACTTAACATAGCCAGCCAGAAGCTAAAATGCTCTAGCCTGAAGCTAGAAATTTTAATTGTTTAAAAACACAAGTTTATACAGCCTGAAGCTGAGACGAACTAGAAGTTGGCTGATAGATATGTAATTTATAGCTAGTATGCACCAGCCAGAAGCTGGTAAATAATTTTTCTAAGTTATCCAGCCTGAAGTTGACAAATAAATAGCAGCCTGAAGCTGGCACTAACTTGAAGATGGTTCATGGATTTATTGTTGGCATGACCGGTTGGACCATTCCGGATCAATAATGATGCACGAAATTTATTTGGTCATTCATTGAAAAAACCAGAAGTTTTACAATCAATGAATTTCCACGTGTTTGTGTGCTGCGAAATTAATCATACGGCCTTCGTAAGATGAGATTAGCCTGGAATGACCAGCAAGTTTGAAAATAATTTAAGGACATGTACGCGGACCAATAACTCCGCCGTGTTGATCATCTAGGTAATTTTTACGATGCATCGACTAGATGGTCTATTGTGTGATGCAAGTTGGCATTGTGCGCACTGATTTTAATGATTAAGCCACTTGCGGGTACATATCCCTACTTATGTTATTAGACTATATGTCTAGATAATGCTAGTATATTTCTTCAATGGGTAACGTATATCATTGGAAATAAACCCAAACAGATCTGGGGGAACATTGACAATTGATTGCAGGACCATTGATGAAATATGACTATTTGAGAAAATGGTTTTTGACACGCAGCAGCACTTGTGTGCATCAAGCCAACAAGTTATCATAAGGTCTCCCCATTTATTTGGTTCATGGTCACGAACCTAGTAACTCCCATCTTCGGACTGTTGGTTGTACAAGTATAAAATGCTCCACCACAGCATAACAAAGCTGGTCCTTAAAGGTTGGGAATAGATGTTGGGTATAAAAATCTCCATCAATTACAAAGTAATTGAAACCGTTGACTAATTATTGGAGATTTGTTTATTGTTAATTTGATGAAAGAGTTTACCCAACATCAGGAGGAGAAAATAAGCAGCTGGATTAAGAGATTATTGAAATGCATTATCAATATATAGCTGTTGATCCTCAAACAAATTAGTGTGAACCTGAAGTTCAAAAGATGATTCATTTGCAGGAAATTGATATGCAATTTCCAGACACATAAAGTGACCAAATCTTATATACCAGCTGCAAATGCTCCTGTTCAAAAATTAATGTTCCAGAAGAACAAGTATAGTATGCAAATGAATCCAAAGTACGCCAGAAGCATAGAATATACTCGGTTCCAAAGAAATAGAGAAAAAGGAGCAAAGAGATAAGATGACCCCAGTGAGAAAATAAGACCTCCAGTAGAGGTTCAAATTAGAAGTCCTCAAGAAGAGGAAAATCCTCTAGAAGAGGTCTCTGACACAATTGATAAAGTTCCAGAAGTAACTCAGGTACCTAAAATAAATGAGTATGATGAGATCTCAATTATAGTGTCAGAAATAAAATGGAACCGACGTGAAATAACCATCGACGGAATACTTGTTTTATTTATAATATAGCGCTAAATAAAATGAGGATCATGAACCTACATCTATTGGTGAATGTAGGCGCAGAGTGATTGGCCAAAATAGAGAGATATAATTAAGGCTGTGATACACTCGCTTGTGAAGCGAGAAATTCTCCGGACCTGTAGTCCGTACACCAGGTGATGTGGAATCGGTCGATTGTAAATGGGTATTTGTGCGAAAAGAAAATTATAGTAGTGAGATACAAAGCACAGCACATCGCACAAGGTTTTACCCAAACGACCTGGTATTAATTATGAGGAGATAAACTCCCCTGTGGTGGATGCAATTATTTTCGATCTTTGATAAGTCTGGCAATATATGAAAAAAATTAGAAATGCATCTAATGGATGCTATTACAGTCTATTTTTTAAGGATCCATAAGTCATGACATATGCATGAGGATCCCTGAAGGATTCAAGTTGCTCGAAGCAACTAATTCCCGGGAAGATACAAAAATTATACTGAATCGATCTTTACATGATTTAAACCGTTTTGAGTATGCATAGTATAAAGTACATGCATAAATTTGTTTTACTTACGTTTGTAATTCATATGTGTTTTTGTGATATAAATTAGAACTCCTGAAGAAGCTTCCAAATGCCGTGCTATTTGAATGGATTAGATTGGTCCAGAAGTATCCCATTTGAATACAATTTATATTGCTAGTAACATAAAGCCTGAAGCTATTGGTTTATGTCTATTGGCAAGATATTAGTTTTTGCAGATGCAGGTCCATTATTTGATTCACATAAAAGCACAGACAGACATCTGCTACAAGTTTACACATGAAATTGCTATATCATCGGGACCACAAAAGCAAGAGGGCAAGAAAGGTGCTCCAACAACAAACTATGAAGATAATGCTGCCCACATTTAAAGTGGTGATGTATCAAAAGTGATCGGACAAATCATACGCCACCAAAAGCTGACAAGGATGATTGGCATGCAACGACATCGTGGTATCAAGGGAGGCCAAAATGAGGGGGAGTAGAATACGCACTGCACTCTTTTTTCCTTCACCAAGTTTTTATCCCACTGGGTTTTTCTTGGTAAGGTTTTTAACGAGGCAGTAACTCCCTAAGCATATTCTACCTAATACAAAATGACATTCAAGGGGGAGTGTTAGAAAAGGGTGAATGTCAACTACCCTATATCTGTCTTTTTCTTCTTAACGTGGCTATATAAAGCCAATACACTCATGTATTTCCTGGAATGAAATGGAATGACGAAATAAGAGTTTGAGCCGAGTTCATCTTCCTCCTTCTCCTTCCCCTCTTGCTTCTCTTCATTCAGTAAATTTTCAGTGCATAAAAACACGCTATTTACAACAGTACTAGCTTTTTTTTTTTTTTTTGATAACGAGTACTAGCTTTTATCCAATGACACCCTACATTCTACAAAGGTACTAGCACTTTCTTTCCCAGTACCAGGCTACCAGCACCGCTGGGCACCTATACTTATCCAATCGTATCATTTCTCTTTTTTTTTTTTTCACTCAAAAAGAGGATACAGTAATTATTATTACTTACCTACCTTACCAATTACCAGCGCTAGTTAACATCAGCACGCAAGCGAATCAGGAGGATTTGATTAGCTAGGGGTTAAATCTTTGGAGACGTAAGAAAACGAGCCATTGGGCTCGACTTATTAAAGCCCAATATGATTGATTGTCTTCTCTTAGAACCAAGGAACAAAAACAAATAAATAAAAAAGAAAGAATAAAAAGAACAGAAGCGAAGAACTAGAGGTTGGGGGTGAGAATGACGCGTGGCCGTGAAGAGGGGCATGGTATTTGGTTAAGGTCTGGCTGTGAGAGATGCCGATAAACGCTGTGACGGGAGTGCGACTTTCTTAGGTCCGTGAGGGCGTTTATGTGTCGGTAAGTACCTTTGCGTTTTGATCCATAGTAGTAGCTAGCACCATTGAAGCAGTCTTTTAGGCTCACATGTCCCTCCTTTATATAGTCCACAATCTATTATATTATCCCCTCCTTCCCCTCTTCTCTTGTTAAGCATGTGTGCTAATTTCCACGCGCGTTTCCTATTCTAGCTTTAGAAGACAATGACTGCTTCCTTGATCCCTTTTTTACCCACCCATTCTAGGAAATCTTTTTTTGCCACTGTTCTTTATTTTATGGTTGGGTTAGGTAGAAAAATACAGATGATTCCGACCCAATCACAATTCTCAAAAAAAAAAAAATCCCACCAAATAGATAGGCGGCTGATGTGTTAAATAATGCTCACATAAGTTATTGAAAAGCCGGTTAACTTTACTGGTAGTTTTTACCATTTTCTCTACCATCAAATATCATCATAACATTAAACATTCTTCCGTCTCAAATTGTTTAAACTAACAACGTTGTAATAAAACAAAAATAATAAAAATTTTATTCCCAACAAATAATAATCGGACCGGGAAAACCTTCTACAGAGTTATCCGTTTAAAACTAACAACGTTGTAATAGAACAAAAATAATAAAAATTTTATTCCCAACAAATAATAATCGGACGGGAAAACCTTCTACAGAGTTTTCCGCACAATGAATATCTCATTCATACATATGTGATTTAGATTAAGATTTGGTAGCATACTAGCATGCATCCGAAAACAATAAAATGTATTTTATATCCGAAATAAAATAATACAGTAAATTGGCGTGCGTGTGTGCCATCCAAAAAAAAGAACCATCCAATATTACAAAATCAATTGTTGCGGGAATAGTTAACAGACACGAATAGCAGAGCAGCAAATACTAGTCTACACCTACAAAAAGCCTAGAAGGGGCAAATAATAAAAGAATAATTCCGTTTCCATCTCCCGAACCGAAGGTGGGAACCACGCTCCAACTAGCGCGTGGAACGTCTCCTAGACTGACGCATTCTTATACTGAAACGGCCCAACCGCCTGTGTCCATGCAAAATCCGCACACACCAACGCCTCGCCTCGCCTCGCCTCACCTCACCACACCAGACTATACTCTCCTCCCACACCCACACCAACAAGCCCTCCCCCCCCNACATACATACACATACATTGCTCTCCTCTTCCCCCCCCTCCCTTTCTTCTTCCCCTGTTTCTCCCCAAAACACAGGTGGTCTCTCTTCTTATTTCTTAATCTTTCCCTCTTCTCCAATTCCAACAAACATCACAAAAACTCGAGGAAACCACAGCGCACACACATTCACTCACACTAAAAAAAAAAAACACACACACACACACACACACAGAGTTGTGTTACGATAAGCTGCATCTTTTTTTTTTTGTTTTATTATTATTTTTTATTATTAATTATCTGGCGTTCTTTTTCGTTTTTGTTTGGCTCTCTGTAACTGCATTCCGTTGAATCTCGAACCGAATTAAATTTATATTTAACGATCATCGTATATACGTTTGGTATATAGCGGAATAATGGCGGTGGTGGCCCCTGCGACGGTGTCGGCGACCGCCCCGGCGTCGCTGTACGTCGGGGACCTGCACCCGGACGTCACCGACGGCCAGCTGTTCGATGCCTTCTCCGAGTTCAAGAGCCTCGCATCTGTCCGCGTCTGCAGAGACTCCTCCACTGGCAGGTCTCTCTGTTACGGTTACGTCAACTTCATCTCTCCACAAGACGGTACTCCTCTCGCTCTTACTCTACTACTGCAATGCAATGCTGGTTGATTTTGTGCTTTTTTCCTTCGTTTTTATCTTTGTTGTCGTTCGTTTTAGTGTCCTGTTTGGTGATGATGGGGAAGGAGTTATTGTTTTTGTGTGATCAAGGTTTCATGATTTGTAGGCTAAGTTAGTGTTTTAATGCCAGTTTTTATTCTTTATTGAGTACTAAGAGATTGAGAAGTGAGGGGCGATTATTCTCCTTTTGATCGGTTTGGGCCTAGTTCTTTTTTTTTTTTTCAGAGTGTATTTGTCCGCAGAAATGTTGATTATTCATCGGAAGGAAAAATTGTCTGCAGTGGACACATGACATCCGAATGCAGTTATCGTGCTTGTTTTTCGTTAAGGATCTTCCTGGTTCAATACCTCTTCTCCCCTGGTCTATAATGAGGTGTTTGTATGGGAAAACTGGTACAACTGTTACAGAGTTTTCGCATTAGTAACAGAGTCCATAGTTAGTGCTGCTCATGTCTGCTTGTTTGTTTGGTTGTCTGATATGATTTGGGGTTATTTTTCACTGGGGTTGGGAAGTGACTTTGGTCATGAAATTCCATCCACACAAAGCATAGTGAATGCATTTGATGGTTCGTTGTTGTGCTTCGAAATTCTGAGTCATGTCCTCTTATCCCTTGAGGTTAAGAAACTGATCCTGGTAATGAAGATAAATATAAAGTGTCTATATGAGCACAGTTCAGGAGTTTTCTGATGTTTTTCTGGCCATTTTTTTAATGAAAACCAGATTTCTGCATGGTACTTTCGTGTTATTTTTTGAAGTTCTTTCTTGGCTATTGGTGATATGATAATGGTAATGTGGCTTTGACTAGCTATCCGCGCCATTGAGACAAAGAACCATACTCCCTTGAATGGAAAAGTAATGAGGGTCACGTGGTCGGTCCGCGACCCGGATGCAAGAAGAAGTGGAAAAGGAAATGTGTTTGTCAAGGTATGCTCCTTTTCATTTAATCGGAGAAATTTGGCCCGAAAGAATGCTGTAAGTTCCCTATCTTTGTTTGGCTCTAAATCTGAATTGGTTTCTTTGGCAGAACTTGAGTGAGTCCGTTGATAATTCAAGACTGCAAGATTTGTTTTGCCAATTTGGGAATATTGTATCCTGTAAAGTTGTCACATCTGAGGAGGGGAAGAGTAAAGGCTTTGGCTTTGTTCAATTCGAGACAGAGGATTCTGCTAATTCTGCTATCGAAAACTTAAATGGAGCTAATGTAGATGACAAGCAGATGTAAGCAGTTTAAGATGTATACATATATACAATTTTTGGCAGTGTGCCATGCAGTATTGGATATCTTCATATTTATTAATTTAATCCCAATTGTGATGCAGATATGTTGGGAAGTTTGTTAGAAAGAGTGATCGAGTTTTGCCCAGTCCAGATGCTAAATATACAAATTTATATGTGAAGAACTTGGATCCAGATATCACAGAAGATCTCCTACAAGGAAAGTTTTCAAAGTTTGGAAAAATTGCTAGTCTGTTAATTGCGAAGGATGACAATGGGGTCTCCAGAGGATTTGGTTTTGTGAACTTTGAGAACCCTGATCATGCCAAAATGGCATTGGAAGCAATGAATGGACTAGACCTTGGTATATTCTATGCCTCTTCCCTCTTCTTTTTGTTTGTAGGTTGCTCCATATTGAGAAATCCATCTCTTTCGCTGTTGTGTTCTGCATGTGAGTATGCATTTCATTCCGACTCTCTTATGCTCCACTGTTCGTTGTGCAGGTTCAAAAGTTCTGTACGTGGCAAGGGCACAAAAGAAAGCAGAACGTGAACAGATCTTGCGTCATCAGTTTGAGGAGAAACGCAAGGAGCAAATATTAAAATATCAGGCAGCTGCTTCTCCCCTGTTTCTTTCGTTATTCTTCTTTTTTATTTTTCATTAAATTTTTCTTTCGTGAAAATGTTTTGAAATTCCAGCCTTTTCTGCCTATATATTACAGATATGCATATAACGTGTAACTAAAGGGTATGAGATGATTATATGGCATGTGGAGATTGCACTTAAAATACTAGCCTCAGAAAGCAATTGGATCACATTAATGTTTGGATCTTGTTATCATAAGAAACTCTAGTCAAGGCAACACTCAACAGATCTTATAAGACCATGGTTGAACTGTAAAATTATGAGGGGACAGATAAAATTAATGGAGTTGAAACAGAGATGGGATTTTATTGCAAAAACCAAGGACATGAATTCTAACCAAGGAGCATAAGGAAGCTCTTTTCCATAGGGTTTGTTTAAGATATAATGCTGACTACATTCCATTGTCAAAGAATTAAATGAAATTGTAATTACTGCAGATTGAATTGGTGAATTTCTATTATGTACTCCTAGTATTCTTGGCTTACAAGCTACATGGCTACCTAATTGAGATAAATAAATCCATGGGATTGTAAGAGCTACCGGGGAAATTATTTCATCAATTTTTCTTTATTTATTAAGTTTCAATATTTTTTTTTTCTAAATTTCAGGGTTCAAATGTTTATGTCAAAAACATTGATGATGATGTCACTGATGAAGAGCTGAGGGAACATTTCAGCCAATGTGGCACGATCACTTCTGCAAAACTCATGAGAGATGACAGAGGAATAAGCAAGGGGTTTGGATTTGTCTGCTTCTCCAGCCCTGAGGAGGCCAATAAAGCGGTGAACACTTTCCATGGTAATTTAAAAATTTAGTGGCCGAAAGGCCTGGATATACTGTGTGGTTACCTTTCTATTTTTTTTTTTTTTTGTTGAAGTCTGGTTACCTTTATGATCTTTTTTTGTTGAAGTCTGGTTACCTTTATGATCTTTTTTTGTTGAAGTCTGGTTACCTTTAAAATCTTTTTTTGTTGAAGTCTGGTTACCTTTTTCTTTCTTGATTCCATTCCTCATTAAATTAAACTCCAATTTCAAGATATGCAGAGTTGCTTTGAATTGAAGTGTGATTATAGGCATCTACGTGATACTGAAAAGACAGTATGTCCTTGACTGTTTGTTTCTTGTTGGAAGGAAGAAACGCTTGCATCTCATTACTATAATCGCCTAATAAATCACAATGACATCGATGAAGTTGTAGCTTGAGGTACAACTAAAAAGCTAAGAGTCGTTTTTCCATGAAAAAATGGGAACTCTTGTTTATCAAGCTGAAGGCAAATCAAATCAACCCTGGAGAAGGAAAAAAGAGAAAGTTACACATCTTTCAGATTGCAATGGTTTGAGGCTAGAATAAAAGAATTATAGCTGTAATTAGATTTAAATATTACTTAGCAAGATGCTTTAAGCAGTGTGCACTGAATATTTTATTCTGTTCAGAGTAGAATAGCGATGTGGCAATGGTTGTTGTGTTGATGACTAGCAAGTCAGACACCTCAAGAATGTCTTTCTGAATTGCACAATTTGCCTGTGAATTTTACAGGATACATGTTCCACCGCAAGCCATTATATGTAGCTATTGCTCAAAGGAAGGAGGACAGACAAGCACAATTGCAGCTGCAGTACGCACATCGGATGGCTGGGCTAGCTGGACCCTCTGCTGGGGTTATACCTGGTGGATATCCTCCTCTTTATTATACAGCTCCTCCTGGTGTCATTTCACAAGTTCCTCCACGACCTGGGCTGATGTACCAGCCTTTGGGTATGAGGCCAGGATGGAGGCCTAATGGCTTTGCACCTCCAACAAGACCAACCTTTCAGCCATCGCAATTTGCTGCTGTATGACATGCTGCTCACAAGCACTTATTTCCTTATTTAAAAAATAAGTATCCTTTATTGTGAAGAATGCTTGGTTTTCATGCTTACTTGTTCGTTGTTGAATTTTTTATAATTTTACAGATGCCTAATGGTCAAAGGCAACACAGGCAAAGTAGGGGGCGGATGAATGGGCATATGCTTCCGCAGAACAGTGCTCATTCTGTTCCATACATGCAACAGCCTACCCAATCACTTACTCACTCAAAAGACCCAAATAACCAGGTTTTGCCTTCTATTTCTTTCTTAGATGGAATGCCATATACCATTGCAGTATGTATTCCGTTACGTAATTCCATGCTATTTTTATTTGAAGCCAGTATAATAAGCATGACAAGGAATATTGTTTCATGTTCTATCTGAAGTGAACTGTACTTTCAACATGATTACCCTTGAACCAGAAACGTTTGAAAATTTACCGCAATGAGATCCCATTTACTCTGTGGAGAACAGTGGGGTTAACGAAAACGTCACTAATTTTAGTGATTTCTTTCTGAAAGTTAATCCACTCACATAAATGCATATGTCCATAAGGGAGGGCACTGGAGTCAGATTTTGAGAATTTTATCCTTCAGCACTTTTGGCATGAAATAAATGTCTAAACCTCATAAAACTTAAACCTTTTGTGGTTGAATTTCTAAATCTCACTACTTCACCAGGTGATGCCTTTTATACGGGTCAAAATTATTTTTGGTTGAGTGAAGACTACGTTCTAATTGAAAGCAACACTAGCCCTGTCAATGCATTTATAAATTGTATCTGACGGGTTTGTTGGCAGCGGACTGGCCAGGCAAAATATGTACCAAATGGTCGAGTACGCGAAATTAACAAAGGAAGTGGAATTGCATCTGCCGGTTCCAATTCTCTTGGAGCTGTGCCACAAGGATCCGAGATGCTGAGTAGCATGCTTGCTGCTGCTACTCCAGAGCAACAGAAACAGATTTTGGGCGAGCGTCTTTACCCACTTGTCCAGAAGCACCAGGTAAATTTTGGTTCCAGTGACAATTAGTTGCATAGCCTCTATTGTGGCAGGAAAGCAACTTAACAGCTGCAACAACATATATTGTATTATACTGGACTAAGGATCCTCCACTTTTTTTTTTAGTTCACTGAGGCGGAGAAACTTTAAACTGGATGTAGTTGGAATAGGAGGCTTTTTTGCTTTGTGCAGAAGGCCACAAGGGATCAGCTGGTTGTTAATAAAAGAATGCCAGTACAAATCCAAATCTAATATATTGTGTTTGTTTCTCATCTGCAGCCGGATCTTGTTGCGAAGATTACAGGGATGCTTCTGGAAATGGACAATGCAGAACTGCTCCTGCTGTTGGAATCCCCCGAGTCTTTGGCTTCTAAAGTAGAGGAAGCTGTGGAGGTGCTCAAGATGTCAAAGACGAAAGTGTCTGGTCAAGACGCCCTTCATTCAAGTTTCCTGTCGGCTGAGGTTGCAGTCAATTGAAAACAACAACGTTATTCTAATTTCTGAAGACTAGGAGTCATGATGCGGCTAAGTTAACTGAGCTGAATTTTTGATACTTGACAGGAGCGAATCTACTCATTTTTTAATTGCTCTTAAAAATACGTTAGTTTTAATTTACAGCATAGGATTCTTGTCGATGTTTGGCCACATTTTATGGTTTGTTCCTATAGAGATTGAACGTCTATAGGAAAGCTGGGAAAACTTTTTTTTTATAGGAGTATTATTTTTTTTGAGAAACATTATAGGAGTATTATTAGTATTAATAGCGAGAACAAGAAATTTGGAGACAATTGCCTTTTTACTTTGTCTAGCCAGTTTTACAGTTTGCATTGGTTAAAGACATTTGAAGTTCCATATAGCACAACGAAACGTCACCCTTTAGCTCTACTGTATTAAGTAATCAACACAGTACTTGTTTTTCTCTTAAATGAATTTTTTTTAACTTAAAATACTATAATTGTCAATGATGTTGAGAAGAGAATCGTTAATGATGTTGAGAAATGCGAAGGGTTCATTGGTGGCCAAAGTGGACGACAGATTGCAAATAGCAACTGGGAAAGCGGAAGATGAAAAACAGAACTTGAAATAACATAAAGGGAAACAGGACCAATAGCGAACTTTTAAAATCTGTTTTTCTACTTTTCAATAACGTGGAAGACTACTTAGATGTTGAATGTCTTCTTTAGCTTATCTTCATGGAGAAGTAGAACTATTCTAAGGCCATGCCTAGGGAAATGCAAGGCTAATTTCGTAATCGTGGACCTTTGTAATCATAAAAATTGGCTGCCTAGTTAAGGACTGGAACGAGCCGCTGTAAAAGCATAACGACTCTGCTCATCAGCCCTCCCAATTAGCGATGGCAAAAATTCCCACCGTCGGAGGGATGGGATGGGAATGATTATTAATCCAAAGGGATGGGGATTGAGACAATTTTCAATCCGAGACTAATTTGGGGATGGTGATGGAAATCATAATAGTTGCTCCATGGGGACCTGAAAAGATATAAAATTTAGTTAATGCTATAATATATATATATATTTCAAGTTTGAGTTTTTAGTCATTTTATTTAAATATAAAATAAGAAAAGAAAGAGATAACACAATATAGACCGAGTTCAATTCACTTTATCGTAATTTTTTTTAATCATGTTGGTTGAATTTGAATCTTTTGGTGGTAATATATAGTATTAGATAGTAAAATATACTTTATATTGACACTAACATTAATATGTATTTTATAATAGTTTGGAACTAAATTTCAAGCTTTCAAGTGGAAAAGATTACAAATATTTTAAAATAAAAAATTTAAATTGCGGAGACCTACGGGGATCCACGGGGAATGCAGGGGGACGGGATGGAAAAAGTTTTAGGTCGCAGCGATGGGAAGGGATTCCCCTACCCGCAAGATCTCCACCCCACTGCCATCCCTACTCTGAGCTGGCAATAGGATGCGAGACAATGATAAGGAAAAAATTGAAAGAGAAAAATGGTGCAACTTTAAGGAGAGAGTCCGAGGTTTCACGTCGGCATGCAAATTCTAAACATATGCTCGTGCCTGCCAATATATATATATATAAATAAATAAATAAATATAATATGTGTGAATATCATTTTTACCCGCATAATAAAATTATTTTTATCATATCGTATTTACCCCTGGTAAAATATATTACCATACACCTAATTTTCACATGGTTTATTCTATCTACCTTTCGATCTATCTACCTTCCATTGTCTTCATCTTTATTACCTAATACCTATGTGATTTTCTTCTTCTAATCTAACCTAACTTATTTGTTCTTATCCTCCCATTTTTACCTATAAATATCCCCTTCTTTCATACACATTTTTACCTTTGATCTTCCAATATAAACTCTTCTTTAGATTCCTATACACCTCTCTCAAGCTCTCCCTACCTTTATTTAATTTCTATTAGTTGGTTATTATCAATATTACCACCAAAGTTATCTTATTACAATCAAAGTTGTATTATTACCATCAAGCCTGTATTACTACCATCAATGGTGTATTTCACCTTCAGTTTTATAACACATTATCAACACAAGTCTCTAGCCCATGAAGGTATTTATTTCTAAAACTTTTTTGATTACTACTTTCATACTTTCTTTATATACATATATAGTAGTAATACGAGTAAACGTATAACCTTTTTATATATACATATATATCGTAGTAATATTGCTGAAAGATTTATCGAGTAACATACTACATATTTTCTATTATTATCCTGCTACTCTTTATACTTATTTTATATCTTTTGTTATTATTTCATTACTGTTATTGATGCAAATCACCTAGGCGAGCTTAGAGACTCGAAGAATGATGCACGTCAAGGCGACCATGGAGGAAGCAATGACGATAAGCATGGAACTTGGATGTATTCTAACAAGCTCAAAGTTCATCATCACAAGCTCACTTTTAAAATCATGTTCAAGATTCGTTCTCACAAGAAATTCAAGAAGAGATGGAGAATAAGCTTGGAGAAGAGTGGGGCCCACGATGACAAACTAGCTGGAGAAAGTGGGGGTCATGTCGACATCTATTATTTTTATTATTTTAGTTTAGCCGAATTTTATTATTTATGGATTAAAATTTCGGCTAGGTTTTATTTTTATTTGGGTCAATAATTGTTAGTTGGGTTTATTTTTATTTATTTTAGCCAAAGTCCATTAGGGAATTGGAATTACAAATCCAATCCACTTAGGAGTTAGGTTACTATTCACATGAATAGTACCCACGTGAATAGTAACATAAAGTCTTTTTATTTTATTTTATTAGTTACAAAGTCCAAGTCCATTAGGGAGTATTAGACTAGTATAAATAAAACCCTTAGGGTCCACATTTTAAAACATGACTGTTATTGAGAATAAAAATTGCCTTTGAGGTTTTCTTTGATTGTGGATTCAATCTATTGAGAGAGTAATTCTCTTGGTTTTATATTAGGGTTTGAGTTTACTTATCAAGTAATTCTTGCTTATGGCGTTAATTCTAATCCTTGTGTTTTTAGTCTCTTTGTTGCCTATCCCTTGCTGTTTAGGAGGTGAAGAATAGATTCACTAAATTCTTTGTGAATTTTTGCTGCTTTGTGGTCTAATCTAGACCTGGCAAAACGGGTATTGACACAACAACCCGACACGAACCCGACACGAAATTAGCAGGTATAGATCAAAGATTTCCGACACGTTTAATTAAATGGGTCGACACGACCCCGACACGAAAAAAAACAGTTCAGGTCACGGGTCAACCCGCGAACCTATTTAATTTACATTAACCGGCTTATTTTTAGTTCTTTATACACGTACAACTTATTTTTATTTCAAATTTTTAATTAAAAAATTAAAACAAACCCTAAGCTCTAGCCGACACTCAACAACACCCACACAATCAACCCGTCACTCTCTTTCTTTCTCTCAAACACAACTCTCTCTCCCTCTCCCTCTAAAAAACACAAACACAAGAAAATCCAACTCTCTCTCCCTCTCAATCTCATTGTCTGTTGGCATCAATCTCAACTCTCTCACCCTCTTGATCTCACCTTGAGTGTCAATTTCTCTATGAACCAAAAAAACCCCAAATCGATCTCACCGTCGGTATCGATTTCTCTGTGAACCTAAGAAATCCCAAATCGATCTCACCATCCGGGCTCTGGGCTTGCATGACCCACTTCGCTTATGCAGTAAAGCGATGCAACACGACATGGCTACTCACCTGAAAGTTGAAGCTAACCCCAAATCGGCATCTACTCTGCCTCTCTGGTCCTCCTCGTCGAGTTTCCACCCAGGAAGCCCCAAATCGGAACCGAGCCCAACACACCCTTTAACCTTTCCACCACCGGTAATGATACCCAGGTGAAAGATAGATTGGAGAAGACATGGGATTTTTCTGTATAATTCATCATGCATAGAATTTTTTT
This sequence comes from Turnera subulata, assembly GCA_028386065.3. Classification (NCBI taxonomy): domain Eukaryota; kingdom Viridiplantae; phylum Streptophyta; class Magnoliopsida; order Malpighiales; family Passifloraceae; genus Turnera; species Turnera subulata. The sequence goes on along the minus strand of JAKUCV010000199.1, from coordinate 21,547 downwards.
ATTCTTTTTGTCCTTCATTTATTAAATTATTTAGAGCCATTTGCTTTAACTAGTTTACTGGAAAAATATGAATCTTTAGGTTGTATAATTCTTGCATCTGAAATTGGATCGGCAAGACATTATTTTCCCTCTATGTTTATGATTATTTTGCTATATCTATTTCTAATTTTTGTATCAAGTTGATTGTTATAATAATATTTGAATGTGATTGGAGAAAATAAAAATCCCACATATTTTCTTATCTCATTCCATTTTGGTTATAGTCTTGAGGACTGGGAATTTTACGTTTCTATTCAAACTATTAGGCATGTAATTAATTAGTCAAATATTTGCGTTAATGTGTATGGGTAAGTAAACAGGTGAATGGGTTGTGTATTTCTTCCCATTTTGGTTGTAGTCTTGAGGACTTGGAATTTTACGTTTCTATTCAAACTATTAGGCATGTAATTAATTAGTCAAATATTTGTGTTAATGTGTATGGGTAAGTAAACAGGTAAATGGGTTGTGTATTTTTTCATTTGTGTACAATTTTTGTAAACGGGTAATTAAATAGGTAAACGGGTTGTGTACATGGATACCTATATATTGATCTGTAAAACTAAACAGGTTGAGCAGGTCGACCCGTGATTGACCCGCGTTTTGCTGGGTTCGTGTCGACATGACCCGATTATTAATCGTGTCGTGTTCGTGTCGAGGGTTCAATACCTGTTTACCTGTCTGACCCGACACGAACCCGACCCGCGAACACGAATTGCCAGGTCTAGTCTAATCCTTGCTGATTCGGAGGTGAAGGGTGGGATACACATCAATTTGATTGAGGATGAAGATCGGGACATTCAGATTGAGACGGAGGTGATTCTAGTGTTGATTCTAGGGTTGTTACTGTATCATCTTTTTGTATCGGAGCTAAGGTTTCAATCAATCATATCCTTTGTGTTTTTCTTTCTGTTCGTGTGTTTTCTTATTCGTAGCCATTGTTTTCTATCAAATTAATTTCAATTCCTTGTTATTCCTTGTTGGAGAATCTAGTCGACATTAATATATAAAATAAAAAAAATCTGATTTCTTTTTATTTTAGTTGAGAGCATTATTTAAAAAAAAAAACAAAAAAAAGGGAAGAAGTCGACTTGGTGGGAGTTTTCTTGGAATTAAAATTGTTGATTGTTGGATTGCAAGTATTGTTTCTTGCAGGTGGCTGGAATGATTTGGTGATTGAAACTTGAAAAGAATTTTTTGTTAGGTGCTGTTACTGCAATTTGTATTTTTTTATAGCAGATATCTACCCGAGCTTATTTGAATTTGCTGTTATCGCAATTCGTATAGCAGACATCTACCAGAAGTTATTTAAATTCGTTGTTATCGCAATTTGTACAGGAGGCATCTATACGAATTGTGTCTGCTTTGTTTCTGGTCGCAGGATTTGTGTGGGAAGCAACTATACGATTTTTTCTACTTTGTTTGTTTTTCTTTCTTCTTGCTTGCGGTTTTGTGCTTGTTTTTGTGTTGGGTGATTTTTGTTTCATAATTGCTCAATTGTGCCAATAATCATTCACATACATATTCTTGTTCTTGTGTGTGAACTTTCTTTCTTTCTTGGAGTCAAGTTTGCCTCTAGAATTGTTAACCTTTCTTCCTTTCTTTAGGATTTCTTTGTTTTCTTTGAATTTAACTTGGCAGGTTTGGTTGCTTGATTTTGTTTTATTTGAACCTAACATATAAAACTGAAGTAGAATTAAGAGTGGTAAAAGGCGGGTATGATGCAAACCAAGGCAAGCATAGAGGCTGGAAGAATGATGAATGCCAAGGCGACCATGGAGGAAGCAATGGCGACAAGCATCGAGCTTGGATGTATTCCAACAAGCGCAAAGTTCATCATCACAAGCTCACTTTCTGAATTATATCCAAGATTCGTACCCACAAGAAATTCAAGAAGAGATGGAGATCAAGCGTCGATAGGAGGACTGGAATTAATTAGTTAATCAAATTAATTAATTAATTCATGCACCCCCATTAGATTTGGTCGACTAATTCATGCAGTCCATTAATTTGATCGACTAATTCATGCAACCCACATTCAAGTTTAAGTTAATTATTTTATTATTTAAATAAGTCGTCATGAGCAGCTATTAGTTTTGGGTTTTGGACATTTAGTCGACGTGCACAATCCATTAGTTTTGGGCTGGTTGAACTCCTATTATTCAATTAAGTTAGGTTAGTCGCTTGGGTTATTCAAGTCGGCAACTTAACTATTAAAGATAGTGCTCTTTTGCCGACTTGAGGCTTTTATGTTTCTATTAGTGTTTAGGCCTCATGTGCCAATAACGTAGTGGACATTTTTTATTTGTTTTATTATATTAGTTTTGTAAGTCCAAGTCTACTAGGGTTTAGTATTACATTAGTATAAATAAGATCTTTGGGTTTATATTTTAGACACACATGACTATTGTTATTTGATAATAAAGTTTGAGGATTTTTTACCTTAGTTTTCTTTGCAAGTTAGAATTGATTTCTCTCTTGTTTATTTCAGGATTTTGTGTACTTATCAAGTGATTTAATTACTTGTGGTGTTATCAAGACTCCTAGTGATTATTACTCTATTGTTGTTTTGTTTTGAGGTGATAGAGGTAGTTGCTGAAACCCTAATTTGGTTGAGTTCATTTCAATCTTGGTGGCTTGGATTGATTAAGAGGTGCTATCTAGCTTTGTTCTGGTAGTGCTGCCGTATTATCTTGCTAGCGGAGCCTAACTATCAATTTCAACTACGTGTCCCTTTACTTTCTTTTAATGCCTTTCTACCAGTATCACAATCATATATAATCATTGGGCCATTATGCCTCAAACGTTTTATTTCTGGTTGTATTGACTTTATAGTCGATGGGCTTCTATTGAGTTTCAGCCCAACTTCCCTTTTGTTATGCATATAACTTTTGGGCCTCATCCTTTCAATTTTTTCCTTCAAGCCCATTAGTCTCAAAAATTTCCTTACACTTACTCAAATGACGTCATTTTCAACAAGGCTTTTACTCTTCTCTTTTCAAGTGGGAGAACATTTCTTTCCAGCACACAAAGTGTCACGGGCCGGGAGTTTTGGAATGCAAACTCCGCCACCAATTGTCACGAGACTACAATTCCCCAACAATTGCCCGTGCGACACTTAGGCAAGAACCCCAATCTCAAGCCTAAGTCAGCCTAAATCCTGCTACCACGCTAGCAAGAGAACACTCGGAAAAGTATTGGAGGAAAGCAAAGTTTGTATTAAATCCCGAAGTGTTTACACAAGTGTGAGCCCCGTGCTCTTTACACTCGAATACCCAAAGTATCCATCTACTCCCAAAATGAGGAGACCCCTCTCCTATTTATAGCCCATCCACCTCCTCAATGGATGGCTAGGATCGCGCCTCTAGAAGGTTCCACGTTCCAATGGCTAATTGATGCAAACGGAGGGAAGCTTGGAGAGTTGAAGAATGATGCATGCCAATGGTACGTTGGAGTCGACAATGGCGACAAGCATGGAGCTTGGATGCATTCCAACAAGCTCAAAGTTCATCATCAGAAACTCACTTTTAGAATCATATCAAAGATTCGCACCCACAAGAAATTCAAGAAGAGATGGAGACCAAGCTTGGAAAAGAGTGGGGCCACAACGACAAGCTTAGAGAATAGTAGGGCCCACGACGACATGCTACTTGAAGAGATTGGGCCCATGCCGACATTGTCGATTTGAATATTATAGTTGCAGGAATTTTTATTATTTGGACCATTAATATTTCGGCTGGGTTTCATTTATTATTTGGGTCATTAATTGTTGGGCTATAGATATTTAGTTGGGTTTATTTTTGTTAGGCTTTAATTAGTCCAATATGTTGTTGGATTAAAAAGTCAAAACCTAGTCCAACTAGGAAGAGGTGGCCTACTTGGCTTTTAGAGTTAGAAGACAATTTTGTGTTGTCTTCCCTTTAGAGTTGGGAAAAAATTTTGTTTTGTCTTCCTTTTAGAAGACAATTTTATTTTGTCTTCCTTTTTAGGATTAGAAGACAATTTTGTTTTGTCTTCCTAGGGTTGGTGCCAACTTGGGGAGTCCTATAAATAGGCCCCTTATTAAGCACACATGACAATTGATTGAGAAAATAAAAGTTTGAGGTTTTTACCTTGGGTCTTTTACCATTATCTTGCAAGGGAGGATTTCTTTGCTTGTTTATTTTAGGGATTGTGTTTACTTATCAAGTAATTGATTACTTGTGGCGTTTACAAGATTCCTTGTGTTTATTACTCTATTGTTGCTTAACGTCTTTGTTGTGCTTTGAGGTGATAGATGTATTCACTAAAGCCTTTGGTTGAATTGATTTCTGATCTTGGTGACTCGATTGATAAGGAGATGCTATCTAGCTTTGTTCTGGTAGTGTTGCCGTATCAAAACTTCATAACTAAATCAACTCGCAAAACATATTTTTTTGAAAATAATTTTTCCTTCTCTTCTTCTCAAGTTCAAAAGAAGAATTTTCTTTTTTTAAAACGATACACCTTGGCTCCAATTTCCTTTGAAAAATATGTGATGCAATGCTTGATGTATGCAAGTCGTGGGTTCACTTAGTGATGCAGCAACAACCCTAGAATTCCACTAGGTTCACCTCTGCAACTAATTGATCCCAAGACCTCCAATCTCCAATCAAACTAGGGTTTAGTATCCCTATTCTTCACCTCCTAAACTCAAAGGATTAGGCAACAAACAATGAGGAATACAAGGAGTTGATTAATCACCACAAGTAAAACACTTGATAAGAGAAATCAATTAATCTGATTACAAACTTGATACATGGTTGGCTTTTATAGAAGCCAAAAAGCAAAGGATTGAATTTAAAATGCAAAGCATAAAACAAAATGATTTAGCTTTCTTTTTCTTTTGTTTTCTTTAGTGCACACCAACAAACCAAATGATGAAAGGCCACTCAATCTGAATAGTGGGAATCTCCAGCTCCAAAGTGGTTTTCCATCCTGAAAATGAACAGTAAACGCCGGCGGTGAATAGTGATTTCCGGCAGTGAATAGTGATTTCCGGTAGTGAACAGTAATTTCCCGGCTGAACGGTAAAAATGGCTACTTTTGACTTGAATCCTTCAAATTGCTCACAAACTTAGGAATCTCTTTAAATTCATTTCCGAACTTGTCCAACTTATCTTCTTGCAACTCCCGGTTGACCCAAGCTTGAGCATAACGTAACATGTGATTCTTTATCTTCTTCGACCGAGCCCTCGTGACTGGTCCTTGAGGCAAGCTAATGGCGCCATCACGATCTTGAGTTCCACTTGGTATTGGCTTGCTCGTATCACTTAGACAAGGTAGATTAACCGATCATTCATAGCAGCTAAGGAGACAACACAAAAAAATCATCACCCACCTACATATGTCCACACTTATGTCCCTAGGATTCTTAGCTAGCCTCGTCGATTCATCCTCGACTCATATGTTCATGTTGACATCCTAGACTCTTTTGGGATTTTTAGATTTATCAAAACAAAAGGCACTAAAATTTACAACAAAAATCACACAGAATGCACGTACCAAGTATTGATTCATTATGCATGAGATGCTCAGGTATGCAACTGGTTGGGGGCGAAAGAACCATCGCTAAGGGATAGCTTGGCGTACTCACATGAGACGTATGACGCCGCGTGAGGTCGCTGGCCTATTAACCCTTATCATTGCTAAACGGCAAGAAATGGGTTCACTCTTGCCAGTAACCCCGTAGGACGGTATGTACCGGACAAGGATCCCCTCACCCTCTTATGGTAGAAGCTTCACATCATAATTCATGAATGCAGGGCACGTACATGACAAACAAAAGGCATATACAAATCCATGATTGCACATAATCTCTTAAACCTTCTAAGTCCCTAGTGGAGTCGCCAATTGTGAATACCCGACCCAAGATGCATTGGGTGGATTCAACACCTCCTTTTTAACCGTCATCCATGTCTTTGGGAGTCGCCACTTGAATTTTATTAAAGGGCAAAATTCAAGAAAAAACCTTCCTTAGGCAACCAATGACTCCATAAGGCAACCGATAGCGAACCAAAGACATGGAACTGGGGGTTTGTCATGGATCGGAAGGTGTTAGGCACCCATCCATGTTGCGGCGATATCATGTGCAATTGAGGATCAACACATGCAATGCACAAATAACAAAACAAAAATAAAACAGAAATTAAAAGACAAAATAGAAAATAAATAAACAATTGAACTTGCGTTTCAATCCACTAGAAACTGCCTACGTATCCCCTATCATGGGTTCAAAGCTCACGTAGTTCTTACATGCATCACATAAACAATCACATCCTCAACATCATCAATTCGTCACAGCAGAAATCAACCAATAAGATTAGAACGGATTACCTCTTGAAGCCCTCCTCTCACTCCTGTGCGCTTACCACTCTCGCAATAGAATCTGGACAGAACTTCAACAAGGAATTCGGGGTAGAAGGAGGCCGAACTGGTGTCTGGCCTGAACAAAAAAGTTGTAGAGCTACTTCTTAGCTTTCCATGGACACACTAAGAACGCAGCAAACCGACGTCTATGGCTCCAGATATCGTTGAAATACTGAGACTGCCTCCACTGGAACCTTCCTATTGAGTTTCGCACTCCTTTTCCAACGATTTGCTTGAATCCGCCCCCTTCCTCTTCTCTTCTTGACCTCCTGCTGCTACTGACTCCTTGCTACTCCTTTCTACGAAATTCCTCCAGATTTTTGACCCTTGGAAAGGTTCTTAAGCTTGGAATTAGAGAATTTTCCCAAGCACCTAGCTTATGTGCGTATAGAGGGAGAAGGGAGAGAATTGGTGAGTTTTGAGGGCGAATGGGGTCCTATTTATAGTGCTCTGGGCGTCTGGACGTGGTGTTGATCTAAGGGTCGGGATTGAATCCCTAGCAAAAAACGGTAAATACCCTGAATCAAGTAAAAGGGAAAAGATCGGAAAACTGCCAAAACTGGGAGTGATGCCTGCCAAGCATTAGCGGTCATCTCGCGATGTCCGCCAAGTGCTGGCGGTCATCCTTCCAAGTCCGCCAGGTGCGGGCGGTCATGTCGCCATGTCCGCCGGCACCTGTTTCCTTTCCCGTTCTTTTCTTTCCGGTTTCGATCTTCATTATTCTGGCCCTGCTTGATTCCCATGCCCTTCCTATTCAGTGCTTTGTCTCTTTTAAGCTTTAGAGAACCTCCTAACTTGTAGTCTACCCACCCCTTTTTCCTAATTTAGTTTTCCTCCTCCTCACTCTACTCCACATACCATAAATATCAAAAACACACAAGGCAATATACTAACCCTAATTTTGAACGAAAATCAGGGTTAATGACTGCTAAAGTCCAGGTTTTTGATGGGCTTCAATTTGCTGGAGGATCCATACTCAATTGGTCCAGACCTTTAATCATTTAAATACTCAAAATCATCTCAAATGGGTCCAAAATAATTAAAAGGCCTAAAACAATTAAATACCCACATTTTATTAATTTCAAAGCCTTCAAATATACTAAACTCAGAATTAAATCATCTCAATAATTCCAAGTTAAATATACCATAAATTCAGAAATAATAAAAATATTAATATTCTATTAAATTACAAATACATTTCACCTAAGAATCGAATCATCTCATCAATCCATAAACAACAACATATCCTTAATTTAATAAAATATTAGTGGATCAAATTTGGGGTGTTCACACCAACAAATAATAAAGTCAACTAAATCACTAAAGCTCAAAAATAACAACACAACTAAATAATAACAACTGGTACAGTAATCCATGAACAGTAACTACTACAGTAACCCCAGTGACCAGTACGCGACCCTAATAAAATAAAATAAACAACATGCAAATTGAAATTATAGCCCAACAAATAATACAAAATTTTTTCTGACTTAAAATAATAATAATAATAAAATCGATATGGGCCCACTTCCTCCAATTAGCAAATGAATATGAGCCCCACAAAGTGATGTCGACTACTGCTCTTCTATAGAAAACAAATATGTTGGCTTCTCCCCAAGCTCTTCTCCAAGTAATAAATTTTCATCTCTTCTTGAATTTCTTGTGAGAATGAATGTTGGACTTGATTATGAAAGTGAGCTTGCCAACTCCATGCTTGTCTTTATCGCCATACTCCTCATTGTCGCTTCCAGTGTAAACTTTGCATGAACCATTCTTCAAGTCTCCAAACTCGCCTAGGTGATTTGCATCATTCCTCCCTCCCCAAAATGATTTGCCCTCGAATTGATATCTACAAAATCAATAGGAGGCAATTCAGCAATATCGAAAGTATTGAAACGCCCATGTCCCAATTTATTAATATAAAATAAAATTTAAATATAAAATGACCAAATTGCCCTTATCATTCCCGGGACACGAAAATCATCAACTAAACACCCGTATCCCAAAATATCTAATTAAATTAATTAAAGCATGTGAAAAGACTAAATTGCCCTTTCTACCCGGGATACGATACAAATAAGATAATCATCATTTAATTACACAATATATCATACAATAAGTAATACAATTCGAGTATGCAGCGGAAGACAAATACATAAACAAATATGAATGTAATGCACCCTATGGATCCGACCCGAGGAGAGGAAAGCACCGCCACCTGCTGATATGCACCACTGCTCAACGAACAGCTAACCTGTAAAAGTCTGTGAGGGGGTGAGACCAACCACTGTCTCACCGCAAACAAATAAACCAAAGTATACTAATACAAATCAACCACAAATACTGGCATCAGGCAGTAGCAATCATAGTGCACAAACAAGTCACATTGCACAACACAAAGTCATCATCAGAACTTAAAACCTAAACTTTCCTTTGATCATCTTATTTTCGTTGTATTTTATTATTATTAAGATTTAATATTTTATTAGGGCTCTCTACTGTGTGCGTCGAGCTCGGTCCCGTCTCATGAGACAACCAGGCATAAGCCTAATATAATCAGGGCAAGGCCCAATACAATCACTGAGAGAGATAGATAGAGAGAAAGAGGGAAGTAGAAAGGGGGAGATAGAAAGAGGGAGGTAGAACCGGTCATCACAGACCCATATGCTAAACCTCATATACCATGCTATTCCGCATGAAATCCCGAGGGGTATCACCTCCCGCTCGAACCAACCGGTCAACAGCCCCACAATAGAATATTTTTATTGTACATTATTCTCAGTTATACTTAACGAGTTATGTGTGTGCCATACGTTATGATTGTCCAGGGTTGTGTGGATTTAATATTTTATTTTCAAGTCCGGGCCTCCGGCCCACAAATCACCACACTAACCACAATAGTATACCATGTTATTGAATCACAACAAAATGAATTATGCTCTACTGGCAAATCATATTCATATAGGCACGCTATGCACATAATCAGGCATACCACATCAAAAGCATCATCACTTAGACACAAAAGTGCAAACAAGGAGTTACGCACAGCAAGCAGACATACAAACGGCATTCAACGCCAAACAAGAATTTCAACTTCATGTACCAAGTCTAAACCGAGTATTGCAGGCAGTAAAGTATACAAAGGTTTATATGTCCTCACCTGGACTACCGAAGTTGTCCTGGGAGCAACCATCCGGTCATGCCTCGCTGACATTTGAACCTATATTGGTACTGAAACAATCACTTGCGATGTATAACAAGGATGACATGAAGTGCATACATGTTATATGTTCAACTACTTCGAGTTCTTCGGTAACAACCCCCTAACCCAACATGTTATATAGAAAGTATAAGGATCTAGGCCCAATCAAGTTTATAAATTTATCAGAAGATTAAAAACCATTTTAGGAACCAATTTAGTCAAGCTCAATGAAAAATTAAGTATACAAGTCACAGCATGAAACTCAGAAACCAAGAACGGTGTTATCCAATGTGATAATAACTTTTATATACCTCTATATATATATATTCCTAAGAACCAAGCCCATAATAAACTATGAGTAAAACCAAGTGCTGATGGGTTTTGATTACCAAAGAATAGAGACTCTACAAATAAAACCCGCAGATTGGCATTCTATTGCTGTCATTTTATATGTATATGGTTACAATTATATGCGTTCCCAATGTGCCTATGATGTAGCACCTTACGACAAAACCATTAATCATGACTAATCCTTTTGGGTTATAGCCTTTCAAAACCAACAATGATCTTTGAAAATAATTTTCAAGTTACTGCTCAATTGTTAACAAAAATGTGACAGAGGCCTAGCATAGCCTTTGCATAAAGTAATGGTTTAGTAATCAAGGAATTAAGGCACTCAAGGATTCAAGGACCCATGTGCAAGGCACTCGTCTAGACTTGTTACGATTACAGATATACCTTGTCAATCTTACATATATTTATATATATATATATATATATATACTCCTAATGTCAATTTATCAACTCATACCTACATGACAAGTAATTGCAGAACGTTGTATGAAAGGATTTATTTAATAATCGGAGTTCATTATCATTAATTCCAGAAACAAGAACAAGCACTAGTGGCTCAAACTTAACCCACCACATCCCAGGTGTCAAGAATAAATCAATTGGCTTATTAGTCATGCATTGGAAACAAGTTATTTACCACTGACAACCAAAGTGAACAAGAGCTAGCATGTATGTGTTCATGACAACTCAAGCAACTGGTGTAAATAAGTGGACAGACAGACGCAAATTCTTATTATAATATAACCTAGTCCTTCCCACAATATAAGCATTTTGCTGCACAGTATATATCAACGTTTAATTATAAACCCGAACTATCATTATTACCATTGTTACTTAGTTTTGACACCGGAATGAAATTCTATATTGAAGGGCCCAAGAACGTACCGAGCACTGCAAACGCATAGGCCATAAACTTCACAAGCCTCAAGACCAAGTACCAGGTCCCAACCACAGGCAATAAAGAGCACACCCACAACCACCACTAACATAAACCTCGCCAGAGCAACCCGGTGCAGCAGCGACGATGTGGCTCCTCCACCCTTGAATCCATCGCAACCCGGAACGATGGAGAACATGAGATGAGAAAGAGGGCGAGCCATGGCGGCTGGTGACTTAATGTGGGTGTGGCGGGGAGCTATAGAGTCAATGATTGAAGGATGATGATTGAGGAAGAGTGTCTGGTTGATTTGAGGAAGAGAAAAGACGAACGACATCAGGAGAAAGAAAAGAAAAGTAAAAGGAGAATGAGACAAAGTGGTGGATTTCATACCCAAGTCAAAGGGTTAGGTTTTCTAACTGAAACGAAAATGACGTCGTTTGGCTCAATACAACGTCGTTTTGTCCAACTCCTCCCCACTCTGGTCAGCACGTGATACGACAACACACCTAGCCGGTCCTAGAAGCACCTCCGTATCTAAAGTTGTCCCGATCTCAAATCACAACCAATCGTGCACTGTTCTTGCGCTGATGCTCTTCACCTCCTAACAATCCGTGTTAGGCAACAGATGGATGCGAAAGCCCCTCCACCTCCTAAACTCTCGGTGCTAGACAACAAAGAAACAAAGCACAAAGGATAAAACAAACAAAGAGACTCCTCTCTTTGGGCCGAGATTATTCAAGTTTAACTGAACTTTTTACTACTCAAATAATCTGAATAACAATGAACCCCAAGGGTTCTATTTATAGGAGAACACACCTCCTCAAAGTCGGTGAACAGTAAAGTCGGCGAACAGTACCGTCGGTGAATAGTAACGTCGGTGAACACTAACGTCGGTGAACAGTAAGGTCGGCGAACAGTAACGCCGGCTCCTCCTTGAACTCCATGTCTTAGTGCCTCCTCTCCTATTACTAGATGGACTAGGATTTAATTGAGCCCACATAACCTGGACAGTAATTAAATCCTTACAATAATAAAATAAAATAAAACCAGTCTATAATTAATAAAAATAAAATGGATATGTCGACACCTTCCTGAAGGTGGATTGATGTCGACTGGGCCCAATGTGCTCTCAGGTTAATTACTTCTTAATTGACAGCAAATTGATGGGCTTCAGCTTTAGCTCCTCTCCAATCTTGATTTTCCATCTCTTCTTAAACTTCTTGTGAGTACGAATCTTGGATATGATTCGAAAAGAGAGCTTGTTAGAATACACAGTGAGCTTGTTGGAATACATCCAAGCTCCATGTTTGTCTCTATTGCTTCTTCCTTGGTCGCCTTGGCGTTCATTAGTCTTGCCTTGGTTTGCATCATTCCCACTCTCCTCAAAGCGATTCGTCCTCGAATCGATACTCATCATGTTCTCCAATTTAGACATTAAAGGCATAGAAAAGGAACTTAAAACCTGAGCTCCGCTAACAAAATTGATACGAGAACACACCTAGACGGTCCTAGAAGCACCTTCGTATCTAAAGTTGTCCCGATTTTAAATCACAACCAATCGTGCACTGTTCTTGCACTGATGCTCTTCACCTCCTAACAATCCGTGTTAGTCAACAGATGGACGCGAAAGCCCCTCCACCACCTCCTAAACTCTCGGTGCTAGACAACAAAGAAACAAAGCACAAAGGAATAAACAAACAAAGAGACTCCTCTCTATGGGTCGAGATTATTCAAGTTTAACTGAACTTTTTATTACTTAAATAATCTGAATAACAAAGAACCCCAAGGGTTCTATTTATAGGAGATCACACCTCCTCAAAGTCGGTGAACAGTAACATTGCTGAACAGTAACGTCGCTGAACAGTAACGTCGGTGAACAGTAACGTCGGCTCCTCCTTGAACTCCAAGTCTTGGCGCCTCCTCTCCTATTACTAGATGGACTAGGATTTAATTGAGCCCACATAACTTGGACACTAATTGAATCCTTACAATAATAAAATAAAATAAAACTAGTCTATAATTAATAAAAATAAAATGGATATGTCGACACCTTCCTGAAGGTGGATTGATGTCGACTGGGCCCAATGTGCTCTCGAGTCAATTACTCCTTACTTGACAGCAAATTGATGGGCTTCAGTTTCAGATCCTCTCCAATCTTGATTTTCCATCTCTTCTTGAACTTCTTGTGAGTATGAATCTTGGATATGATTCGGAAAGTGAGCTTGTTGGAATACATCCAAGCTCCATGTTTGTCTCCATTGCTTCTTCCTTGGTCGCCTTGGCGAGCAATAGTCTTGCCTTGGTTTGCATCATTCCCTCTCTCCTCAAAGCGATTCGTCCTCGAATCGATACTCATCATGTTCTCCAATTTAGACATTAAAGGCATAGAAAAGGAACATAAAACCTGATGCTCCATTTTGATTGTAATCGGCGCCCCATATATAGATCCATCTTCGCCTAGGGGCGGCAATCCTTTAGAACAAGAAACATCCTACAAAAGAAACACATCATGTCTCGATACTGCTAATTCCAATTTCTCAGCCATCAAGGCACTAGCTACATTCGCAAAATTTCCACTATCGATGATCACACTGCATGCTCTTCCATCGACATGGCAACTGGTGTGGAAGATTTTCTCCCTCTGCTCGGTCTCTTCTTCTTCCAATTGTGCACTAAGAGCTCGCCTGGTCACTAGAAGTAGTTGGTCGGATGCACGCGCCTCTTGCACATATTGATCTTCCACTGGTGCATCTTCGTCTTCCTGAGCTTCATGTTCGATCTCGTCTTCCAAACGTCTCCGATGATCGGCTTGTTCCCAAGGGTTGGGTATCTCGTCCCTCTGCTGTGGCTCAGCTCGGCGCACTGGTCCCTCCGCTAATGGTGGTGAGGGCTGTTGTTGGCGTGGAGGAGGCTGCTGTTGCTGCTGTGGCAGCGGTTGCTGCCCTCTCTGCTCGGTCACGCCCGCAATTAAGCGTTTAAGCTCCTCTATGTTGTTTCTAGCTTTGCGCCGGAGCTCTGCAAATCTTTCGTCTTCATCGAGCAACCGGTTGTTGATTCGAACCAGCGCATCACTCAAGGCCCTCCATTGCAACGACTCCATTGTAATAACTTCAACCTCTCTTGCAAACAATTTGGCTATCAAATATAATCAATCGATTTCTTCTTCTTTTTTTTTTTTATATATATTTGCTGCCGATGAATAGTAACGATGAACAGTACGATGAACAGTAATCGACACACTTCTTTTTTTTTTTTAAATTCGGCAGAAATAAAACAAATAACACATAAAAATTAAAGGATAGTTGATTGATTTGATAACCTGAGCTCCGCTACCAAAATTGATACGACAACACACCTAGCCGGTCCTAGAAGCACCTTCGTATCTAAAGTTGCCCCGATCTCAATTCACAACCAATCGTGCATTGTTCTTGCGCTGATGCTCTTCACCTCCTAACAATCCGTGTTAGGCAACAGATGGACGCGAAAGCCCTCCACCTCCTAAACTCTCGGTGCTAGACAACAAAGAAACAAAGCACAAAGGATAAAACAAACAAAGAGACTCCTCTCTTTGGGCCGAGATTATTCAAGTTTAACTGAACTTTTTATTATTCAAATAATCTGAATAACAATGAACCCCAAGGGTTTTATTTATAGGAGAACACACCTCCTCAAAGTCGGTGAACAGTAAAGTCGGCGAACAGTAACGTCGATGAACAGTAAAGTCGATGAACAGTAAAATCGGCGAACAGTAACGCCGGCTCCTCCTTGAACTCCAAGTCTTAGCGCCTCCTCTCCTATTACTAGTGATACGGCAGAACCCTAGAATCAGCACTAGAAAAAGATGATACGGCAGGAACCCTAGAATCAGCACTAGAATTCCTACTAAATCAGATTGTGGTCCCGACCTCAATCTCAATCAAATCTGGTGCAAACCTCCACCCCTTATGTCTCCAAAATCGGCATGAAAGAAACAAGGAATTTCGTTTTACACAAGGTGCCAAGAATCTGAATCCTAATCAGCAAGAAAACAGACAATTAGCAATAGGAATTGAGAATTACAAAACAGATTGCAAACCTGAAAAGCAAAACTAAATCCCTAGAATTAACCAAGTGAATCAGCACACAAGGTTGACCAAAGGAATCAGCACCCTTGGATTTCCAAGAGAATCACCACTCAAGGAAGATTTAGTTTGATTCACTCAAACTGAAAGTTTCAAAAGAAAACTTTTATTTTCATAAACTGTCTAACCCCCCAAAAAACATTAAAAGATGCTATTTACACTAACCCTAGGCCGGCCACCCCTCTAGTGAACAGTATCCGAAACCCTAACCCTAGTTTGGACCTGGTTTTTAATTGAGCCCACATTAATTGGATACTAATTAAAACCTTACAAATAAAAACCAATTAACTGAACTAAAGCCCACAAATAATAACCCAAATATAGTCCAAGATGAAATTACAAACCCAACAAATAATAAAACCCAACTAAAAACACTTTAGCCCAAATAATAAAAAAACTACACCGAATTTCCGGACAGAATCTGTCCATCAAATGCAAGCGCATTTTAGTAAAGTAAAACAGCCGATTCAGCTTCTGGGCTCAACATCAAAGTTGTAGATCCTCATCTTATCTTTCCAGAGAGTCCAAGATCACAGCAATCCGAGTTGTAGAGCGCGAGATATGAATTTATTCCCGATACTGCACGGTCCAGGAATTTCTGCATGCGTTCTTCGCGTCCTTCGCTTTGATGTCCAACTCTTCTTGAAATTCTTGTGAAATCGATGCTCCTCTTTGATGTCTCTGAAGATAAGCGTGCCATATCCAAGCTTTTCTAGGTAATTTGCATCATTCCCTCCCTCCTCAAAGCGATTCGTCCTCGAATCGATGCCTACAAAATCAATAGATGGAATGTCAGTGATATTGAAATTAGTTCGAACACTATACTCACCTTGCAAATCAAATGTTATGCGTGGAGGATCAAGCTTGTCATGCCTAGCTTCCCCTCCCGGATCAAGCAATAAGTAATTAACAATCTGATGCTCCCTTGTGATTGTAATCAGCGCCCCATGTGTAATTCCATCTTCCTTTAGGACCGGCAATCTTACATTACAAGCATCCCTAGAAACCTGCAAAAGAAACACATCACACCTAGAAAGACAAGGATTAAGGTTAGCTTTAAACCAAGCTTCCTTGTACAAACATACAAACAAACTCTTCTTTTCCTCATAAAGATCCCTCTAATCTCTCCTTTTTTCAACAAAAATTTGTTTCCTTTTATTCTTTTTTCTTCTCTCAATGGTGTTGTCAAGCACCAACTTCTTCTTTTCACTCTCTTTTTCTTTCTCACTCTCAACTTCTTCTTTCCTTTCTTTATCCTCAATTTTTTCTTTTGAGCTCTCCTCTCCTTTTGCAAGGCTCTCAGCCTTCCTCTCTAGCTCTCCTTTTGCAAGGCTCTAAGGTGAAGATCGACAGTGCATAAGGAGTGTACGATTGGTTGAGATTTGAGGTCGGGACAATCATAGATACGGAGGTGCTTCTAGGACCGGCTAGGTGTGTTGCCGTATCAATTTTGGTAGCGGAACTCAGGTTATCAAATCAATCAACTATCCCTTTCAATTTTCTGTTGTTCTTGTTTCAATTCTGCCGAATTGTTCTTATTTTTTTTTTAAAAAAAAAGAGTGTCGACTAAACCCTAAAATAGTCGAATTGTGCTATTGAGTTTGGAATTGCTTTTGTTTGCTGTTAATTCCTAATTTCGGCAGTAGTCAAAAAAAAAAAAAAGAGAAATCGATTGGAAGTTTGATAACCGAAAATTGTTGCAGGAGTTTGGGTAAAAATCTTTCTGTCCGAATTGAACTTATAGGTTTTTCTTTCAATTCATTGTGTCGAAAGCTTATTCTTACATTGGGTGATATTGTTTCATATTGCTCAATTATCCGAAAATCATACACATACAAATTGTTCTTCTTGTGTGTGTTTTCTGTTCTTGCAATTGAAATCACTTTGCCTCTAGTATTTGCGCATCTTGTTCTTCTTGTTAGGAAGTTTGTTTGATTCTGTTGAATTCGTGGTAAGTGTTATTATCTGTGATTTTTGTGTTCAAATCCTAACAAATAAAACCTAGCAAGAGACAAGTGAGGGAGTGAAACACGAGAGAAAGT
>JAKUCV010000198.1:2416-82954 GCA_028386065.3 Turnera subulata | reverse complement strand
TTGCGCGACAAAAGAATGCATAGCACCAGGATCAATCAAAGTATATGCAATACTACCAAAGACTGTAAAAGTACCTGCTATAACATCGGCATTCTCTGGATCCTCATCTGCGGTGATCACAAATGCTCTCGGCACTGCTGCACTCAAGTCCAGGCTCAGATAGCAGCCCAAGCTCAGGCCCACGTAGCAAACCCAAGCCAGCCCACAGACACAACCCATAATGCACCAGCCCACAACTCGCGACCCGGTCGAGGTAACGGGTCAACCCGACCCAACCACGACCCATCCGGGTCGTCTTCATCCCAGGCTCACCTCAATGAGCTCGACGACAGCTCGTGACGAGGCGGGAACGAACGGTGTCAGCGACACGACACGGTGAGGAGGCACGAGGGAAAAGGTGCTCGTCTACTGGTGGCTGCAGATGGCGGTGCGACAGGGGCGAGGCTCGTAGGCGGCAGCTGCAGCGAGGAGAAGTAGAGAGGAAGGATGGCGGCCGGTGGGGAGCTGTGGTCTCGGGTGGCTCACGGGAAAGAAGGGAAGGAAGAGGGGAAGGTGATGGCGGCAGCTGGTGGTGCGAGGTGGTGTGAGGTGGTCTCGGGGTAGTGGTGGTTTCGGTGGTGGCGTGAAAAGAGGAAGAAGAAGGTGGGTTTTGCCAAAACGATGGCGTGTAGGTGAGTGTGTGTGTTTTTTTTTTTCTGGTTTCTTAGGTAGTATTTGTAGTAGGTAGTTTTGCAGGTGAAGTTTTTGCAGAGAAGAGTAAGGTGACTATGGATTGCAGGCAGGAGGAAGAAAGAAAAGTGGTGCGTTGGGAAGGCAGGAATTACGAGATAAACAGGCAATGCAAACACTGGTAAGGCACGAGTTACACAGGCAGCTCACAGGCGTCACAGGAGATGGCGGCGGAAACTCAATCATGCAGACTGTCGTGTACCGTCCTGGACCCGAAAATTCCAACTTTGGTCCCTAAAATCCGCAGAAAAATTTGGATCGCGGAATAGGGCTCGGTTTCGGAATCCGATGCCCGATTTACCATGAATTAATTACCCAAGATTAAAATCAATGGTAAATCACTGTAAAATAACTTTATGGTACTGGTAAAAATGTAAAAATTACCCGGGCTGTTACATCCTTTTCATCTATCTATAAGTGTTGAACTTTACTGTTTGACCAATGCACTACAACCAATGGGTTTGTAGCGCATTGGCAAT
Source organism: Turnera subulata (assembly GCA_028386065.3). Classification (NCBI taxonomy): domain Eukaryota; kingdom Viridiplantae; phylum Streptophyta; class Magnoliopsida; order Malpighiales; family Passifloraceae; genus Turnera; species Turnera subulata. Next base: position 81,746 of record JAKUCV010000198.1, on the reverse strand, counting down.
CTTATGTAAAAAATACAAGAGGGTGGGTCTTAGGTTTCAGTCCCATCTTTATCGACTTGCATAAAAAAAAGGTTAGTATTCGCATTGTTATTGGCGATTGTAATTGGATTGGTGCGTGGATGGATTGTGGTTTTGTTGGGTTGTTGATGGTGGTAGGTCGTCGTGTTGTTGGCGAATTTAGGCACGAGTTGGTGTTTGGTGGATTTTGCTACCGGGATTGGGGGAGTTGGCTTTACCAGTTGGTTTGTTGTTGTTGATGTTGGATTTGTGAAGGTGGATCATGGAGAGATTATGGTGTTGAGTTGTAGGGTTGTGAGTTATGGGGATGGTGCTTGGGTTTTGGCAGCAGTTTTACAATTAATACTAGCTCTCTTCCCGTGGATTCCTCGGGATTATTTTCCTACACGAACAAAAAAAATAATTAAAATAGATTGGGGAAATAAAAAGAATATAAAAAAAGAGGATGTTTAATTAAGGGTGACAAAATAACTTTAATATTATACCAACATTCATGGTACGTATGCAAATAAAAACAAAACAGAAGAAGAATAAGAGAGAATGAGAGTGAATGATAGAGAACCTGTATCACACATAGACTGTATCTAGATCTTGTGTTGTACAAATAGAAACAAAATAAAAGAGTAAAAGAGAATGAATGAATAGAGAAACTGTATCACAGACAGAGACTATTATTTCACATACACAGATAGAGTCCTGTATTTAAAGAGAGATGATGGAGAAGAAATTTGTGAAGAGATAAATGATAAAATAATGATAAAAGGTTTAGTTTTGAATAACAATATTATCTTTATCAGTTGTAAAGTTTATCAATCTAAAGCTAATACAATTCTTATTAAATAACAATTATAGAGTAAATGATATAATATATAACAATAATATGTTAATATATATATATATATATATATATATATATATATGTAATATTGAATGACTTTTGTTTTCAAACACATAACTTATCAATTTTTTCTGATATAATTCTTATCAGATATAATTCATAAGCTTTTTTATGAGAGTTTAATTCTTATCAGGATTTTTTTTAATATTAATTCTTTGGATAATTATATTTATCATTATGGCCATATGTCAAAATCTAACTGATTAAAATTACACTTAAAACCCTCCACGTGGCAATATATGAAGAGCTCTAAAATCCTATGTGTCAATACCTGGTGAGGGTATCAGCTTTACATATATATAATAGATAATAGATTTATTTTTTTCCAAAATTCATAAAGTTGAAATAAAAAATAAGAAAAAAATAGAATATTATTAAATTAATTGGCAATTCAGGACTCAAGCGACACATGTCATCTCATGGGTGACTAACGGGTTATTGAAGGAAAATCAGACAACATTATTCGGTAATCTACAAGAAGAGGAACAACATTTGAAGTCAAAAAAATGAAAGGATAAAAAAAGTTTTATGCCTTAATTATAAATTTATAATGGTTATAATACTACTGTTAAACGAAAGAGTAATTTGTGCATGGAATCACTGACAAAAAAATTGCCATAATAAGAATAGTTATGAATCAGCTTATGGCACAATTATTGGTTGATTTTGTTTTTGGCATACATGAAAGTTTCTTGTTAAAATTTCATGTGATAGAAGAAAATAAAGTGATCATTTTAATCAAAGAGCTAGTGAATAAGGCCCAGCTTTTGTTTTATATTCTAACAAATATCAAAAGGGAAAAAAAAAAAAGAAGAAGAAGAAAAGATTACAACATCAGTTCATGTTTATTCAGTAGTTTAGCAAACAATTGGAATCAAGTCCTCTATCAGCTTAATTGAGGAAAACGGGTAATTGAGGCTTGTATTTCTTCCAAGGTTCGTCCCTTAGTCTCTGGCACCATCTTCCAGGTGAACAAAACAGTGAACCCACATACACCCGTGAAGAAGAAAAAGGTTCCTGCATAAGCATTGCATTTTGCATGTAGTTAATTAAGTGTAAGAAAGTGGTGATGTTTTAATATAACCCACCAGTTCACTTCCTCTGTGTGTGTTGTTGTGAAGATAGAAAGAAATGAAGAGGATCTGACACTTTCATTCACCTGCAGAGCTCCATTCCATCATGAAATTGAAAGCATAAGTCACAATCCAAGAGCAGACCCAGTTTGTTAACGTCACCAAGCTTCCAGCTGTGGCTTTTACATTTAGAGGGAATATCTAAAATGGAAATGCACTACATCTTAGTGTACTATCAATGAGTTTTGTTCAATCTTGACTTGAAACTCATAATATTCAGGCCTACCTCCGACATAATAACCCATGGTATTCCTGCCATGCCAAGTGAAAAAGCTCCACCGATACCCTATCCATTGATTGTAACATTTAATTTATATATCAAATTTGGAAATTTCTTGTCTTTCAAAAATGAGAATACTATCAACTAACCTACTAAAGATGGTGAGTGAAAGAAAAGACTACAAGACTAAATGACTTTACCGATAGGCCAACAAATGCCAAAATGGGGGTGACCTCCTTCAGATTCTGGAGTTTCTGTTCATTGAAAAACATTACAAATGAAAAAAAAAATGATACAAGACACAAACATTTCCCAGATAAATGGGGGACTAAAGGCTAGATATACATACATATTAATATTTGGCTATACCTGCAGGGAGAATGACAGTCCTACAAGGAACAAACAGAGGCTTGTTCCGGAACAAGAGACCTGCATAATATTTGTAGATTTCATTATGTATTTTCAGATCAGCTATGTCTCCAAGACAAAATTACTCAAGTAGGTGTTCCTGTTCAAACCATTAAGAGTGTTCGCCTTCCATATTTATCGATCAACAGCATACCGGTTATAGCTGCTACAATCTGCAAAGAATCCCCTACAACTGTGAAATATGCAGGGGAGAATATTGGTTCAAGTGCTCGTAAAAGAAAGGTGCCGATGTAGGTACCTCCACTGCAGCTGCCACTGAGGATCCAATGGTAGCTGAAATATCTATGGCCAACCAGACAAAAATCATCAATCATTTTCTTCTTTATATTATGAAGATGTGCTACATCTGTTTATGTAATAGACTTATACCAGCCTTTTGGAATATGATGCTAGCATAATATGCTAGCCCACTGTTCCCCATAAATTGTTGCAGTAACATTAGACCTACTCCCACCTAAGCAAATTGAGGTCATCCAAATATAAGATGATTTACTGAGAAACTTATACTATTCAAAACAAAAGGCAAAGTTTTGGATTTTGACTTACTATGACTGAATGAGCATATTTTTTCTGGAATAAATCCAGAACTCTCGTGCCGCTCTTATGCTGAGACATTTCTGCAGTTTCCTACACAAATGTTTTTAGCAAATTTCTGCATACTTCTCCATCATATGCTTTTAGGCCTCAGAACTGAATGGACTTATGTTTACCCTGATAGCAAGTGCTTCTTGATAAGTATCAGAACTCTGTCCGCGGAGGCCAATCAAAGCAGCTTCAAACTCTTTCTCAAGACCTTTTTGAGCCTGTACATGGATACTAACTCTTCATTTTTTTTTTTCCATCAAACCGGAAAAATCCAAACAAGAAAATCACAAACTAGCCTCACCAGCCATCTAGGAGACTCTGGGATGAAGAATAGGCCAATAAGTTGAACTAGACCGGGAATAGCAGCTGCAAATTAACGAGTTCTAGTGTATGTATCAACTAATGCTGCTAATTGTAGTGCCAATTAACAAGACACAAAAAGAGGGTTACCAATATTACCTATTACAGACAAGGTGCGCCAGTGAATCACATTTCCAGCCACAAACAATATTGCAAAGCCAAAACTTACCATCAACTGAAGACATAATTTTCCAAGAAAGACAGAAATCAAAAACACAAACATGTTGATCAGTTCCATTTATACTCAATTGAGAAAATTTTGTATTTTACTTGATTGGTTGCTGTGAATCGCCCCCTAAGATGCTTCGGTGTTATTTCTGCTATATATACAGGAACCTGCCCTTTCCACAAAAAAAATAAAATAAAATAATTGGCAAAGTTTGTAATATTGCTGAAGGATAAGTTAATTAAGGATAAACCAATAACATTAAGTATCATTACCACATAATAGACAAGCCCAATTCCACATCCAATGGACAGTCTTCCAAGAAAAAGGCTCCAAGCCCCCTTCAGATAAGAAAATTAAAAGCTACCAGTGAGGAAAATGCTTCACATAAATTGATATTTTTCTTTTTAAGACAAAAAAAAATTGGCATAATTGATCTTAGTTACAGGAAAATGTTTTGTGATGAGAAATTTTGCTCATAAAACTTGCTTGCAGATCATTACGAAGCAACTAGCTAGGTGATAAGTGAATTAATGAATAGTGCAGCAGCATTTTCTATGCTAACATGATTTTATAACCTTGGAAGTGTAATTTTAGAGTGAAGGAGGAAAAGATTCGACCTTAGCCAATGCTATGGCGAGCCATCCGAAGAAGAAGAAATTTTCTGATAACCACATTGTCTGCAAGGAAATGAATAACAAGGAATTAGTTGAGAATAACTCAAGAGTGCATGCATAAATTCCTAATTTGGAAATAGAATTCAATTGCAGTTTGTATATATTAGTATTACTCTTCTCCTGCCAATGATATCTGATATGTTTCCGCTTAGAATTGCGCCTATCATCCCTCCAACTGTCATGATTGAACCAAACACTGAATACTGCAAAATAAGAAGAAATAAAAAAAAAATTCATCGAGTGTGGGAGAAATCAAATGAACAATTGTATGCATTCCCTTTGGCAATGATAACCGGAATGGTTGACATAATACTTCATTAAAAAAATGGCACATCCAAAATGAAAAGAATAACAATGGTTTGATCATATAATTTGTCCATCGTTTACACTCATCATAATTTTGGGCCCCTAACTAATTTGCCAACATTTTTGTCCCCGTACAATCCAATATTGATTTAATTAGTCCTAACCAATATTGGCTTCTCAATAAAATTAGAATATTTTAAAACCGGGTTAGGGTGATATGTATGTAAGGCTCACATAATTTTAATATGATATTGGAATTTTTAACAGGCCAAAATTGACGAAGTGGTGCAATTAAATCAAAATTGAACAGCCAAAACAAGATAATCAATTTAAAATACAGTAAAAGCATGCACCATTTATATATATATATATATATATATAGTGTGAATAAATAACACTAATAATAAAAGAGAAACCTCGAGTGGGTTTATTGTCTTATTTATTATTACTGACCTGTGCAGTGGAGAGGCCCAAATCTTTCATAATTCCAGATTGAGCAGGTGATGAAAAGCCCGTCTGAGAAGCAAAGAATGAAATGAGTGAGTAGCGTAGCCCATAACACAACTTTCATTCAATCTGAAAATAACGTTTTGAAGCTGCCAAAGAAAAAAAACTAATGGTCCCCCGAGAGTAAGAAAAAAAACATTGTTAGCCAAATTAAAGTATCAAAAGATATGAATAAAACATGAATATATTAGCAACGACTCGTCTTTGGTTCAAAAGAAATAATAAAAAGTTTCACTCCATTTTGGAGCAGGCCAATAATGGCCCCCAAACACGCAATCAACCACCGTGTCAGTTCTTCCCACCTGGTTCTACCCTTCTCTTTGTTTTTTAAAGAAAAAAATATTGTAACCTAATGTGGAATCTACTAAATCTACAATAGTCTTTTTGATATGAGACCAAAGCAGCAGATATAATAATCTTTAATTACTAACTTGATCTCTCTCTATCTCTCACTCTGCTTTTTTTTTTTCCTTTAAATTTTTTTCCTTTCGGAAAAGCCAAAAAGACATGTTTGGCCAAATTAAATTATGGAAAGACAACAAGAAAATGTCGTATGCAAGAAGTTTAAAGAAATGAACAAACAAATATATCTTCTTCTTCACTACCCAACCCAATGTCACATTCTTTTTGTCTTTAACTCACCATTCCAAGCCCAGTTACTTGCCTGGTAGATTCCTGTTACCAATTTCTGTGTGTGTTAGCTTAGGCAATGCAGAAGATGCATATACCCATACACCATACACCGGCCGGTGATGCATTATCTGGATGGTTTTGTGGTGGTGTGGTGGTGGGTTTAAAGATCAGGTATTTATTGGTGATGGGCAATCTTCATGCTCTGTTTCTCTAAACGGCACCCAGTGCTAATTAGAAGAAATAGTGGGGGTTGTTTTTTTGATAAGAATATATAGTGAGTGATGGTACTAGTTTCCCACTTCCCAGTGAGTGTTGGGTTCATCAACCAGCAAAGGAAAAAGGAAATATAAATGTCTACGTACATGCAAAGAACAAACCATTGTTATTATGTATAAAGTGTAAGTGTGGTTGTGTATACTTACAGCAAAGCCGCTGCCAAGGGAGCCACATACAGCTACAACGGTACTGAAGAAAAGCACCGGGGTGACCGAGGATTCTCCGGTCGGAGTGTCGGTGTAGCCGGAATCTCTGCCGTCCGGCTTTGTGACATCATCCAGAAGTAGAGGAGTTTTAATTGTTGCTCTAAGCCCTTCCTCCATATGGTTGGTTTGATAGAATGGGAGAGTTTGGGAATCAGAAAGCCAAAAGAACAATTATCACCTTCGCTTTGTTTTTTTTTTTTTTTTAAGCACTTCTGGATGGGACAAACCAATCTAATTGCAATGTTGTAAGGCTAGTGGCGCAATTGGACCCTTTTAAGAATGGGGTCAGTGTGACGCCATTCCAAAATTATTCGTAGGCTTATCCCCACAAAAAATTATCCCCGAAAACCCACTAATTGGCCTTAATGCCCTACACACAACGTGTGAATCTCATGATGATTAACATATTGCTTAGGGTTTTGGGGATTTTTAGGCCCCATCTTTAGCGTTTTGGCCAATTATGTATTTTTATATTTTTTGGCCGGTCATGTACTCTGACTTTTCTGGGGCAGTCCAATTGTGATCCCCTGGTCATGTACTTGCTGACGTGCCAGGCTGTTCGGAGTTGGGGTTTGGGAAGTGTTTCAAAATGATGTTGTTTTGTGCCTAAACGACGTCGTTTTCGATTTTGCAATGACACATCAGATTAGATGCACATGTCATTGCAGGTCCCACTTTTCCCTTTTTCTTTTATAGGTTTTCTCTTTATAATAATAATCCAATAATTTTTTATTTTCATTATTAAACAATTATAACAAAGAAAAACATAATAAACAAGAAAATGATAACTTATAAAAATTATTAAAAATTATAAAGTGGGAAAAAGTGCAGAGAGAAAATTCTCATAATTATTAATAATTTTTAGATAGAACTATCTTGCATTTGTTTTGTTGTAGGATAAAACTAATTATTTTGTTTTCCAGTTCCACCATCTAATTCCATCATTTAAGTCCTGCTACCCCAGCGTCCTCTGCCTCTGCCCGCCACCCTTGTCGGCGGTGGAGGGAGAATTTCGTTCCCTTCGTTGTTCCCAAAACTCAAGCCCAAGGTAGAGCCTTTTAATAAGATTGTAACTATTCCTCATGAAAGCATCAAGACAAATCTGGAGAAGATCAACAGAATTTAGAAGACAACATAATCGATTTACCAGGTATGTCTTCAATCTCATGTTATTAGTGGGAGATAATTAGTTCTAAGATCTAATGGGTATTATGTTAATGTTTGAATTGGGAATTAAATTATCGTCTTTTGATTCCTGATTATTATGATTGTTCATGTTAATTATCTAACATGTGGTAGCGGAGCATGGTTTAAGATCAGTTATCTCCCCTTATATAATGTTATCATGCTTAATTATCAAAAGCATCGAGTAATTGTTTTGATTAAATATTGTGTTCCATATAATTGATTCAATATTTTATTACTGTATAAACCCTTGGATGACACAAATACAAATCGCATAATGTGGCTAGCGGCGATTTGGAAATCGTTTCGGTTTTATGTTTTATTCAATCGCATTGGAAGTTTCTTTTGAATTCTTACAATTAGATGACGCAAAGAAACTATTACTAGGTATTATTGTTTGTTTTGCCGGAAAAACATTAATACATTAATTGTACAACATTAATGGGATTAAAGTATTATATTTTCTTTGCTTTGTTTTCTGCCGCATTCATTAATATGTAATATAATGTTGGAAAGCGTGCATTAATTGTGCATTAAATGAATTTTGACCTTATGTGAAATCATGTTTATGGTTGTCATTGAGGTATTAGTGATAATGGGCTTTGTGGAAAATTATAGTCGAATTTCCATTTTTTCTTGATAAGGGTGCATTGTATGACCGTACCTTCAGTTAAATTGAATTTTATGTTTGTCTTCAAACGAAATATGAACGGTGTGTTATTGGAAAATTAAGGTCATTTTTCATTTTAGTCCACACATTAATATTTCTGTCATTAACGTCCTTACGAGACAGATTAGATTTTAGTCCAGAATATCTTCTGATAATGCATTTAAGTCCAGAATTCTTTAATTATACGTTGGACTTGCTAACGGTCTCTTTTACATAAACACCTATGTAGAATTTGATATCTATTTATGTATAATTTGTTAGTCACCAAAGTGGCCAAATTAGAATGTTTTCTAGATATCAATTTTAAGAAGAGAGACACTTAAGTAAATATTTGATATCTATTTTATGTACAATTTGTTAGTCACCAAAGTGGCCGAATTGGAATGCTTTATGGATATCAAAATTAAGAAAACTATTGATTTACTCATGAGTATGTGATGCAATTAATGTGATGGCATGATGGTGATGATTTATTTTATCATGAGAAAATCAAGTTTATTTTCATAAAATATTTAAGGATCAACCCAAAGGTTGATTAATCATTTTATGATTATGAACATAACAGATGGTCAATTAATATATTTAAATTATGTTAAATCTACTCAAGCATCAATTACGATTTTGGTTGTATTGGTATATTTCCCAAAGGAAAATATCAATATATACATAATGTATGTAGATTTAAATAACGAATTGTCTATCTATGTGAGATTTACGATATTAAGTTACTCTTCATTCGCAAGCTTAAGTTGTTATTAAGTTATACGGGCTTGACGATTTATGAGACAAGTCTAGCTTCATTTAAGTTCTTGGAATCTAGACTTATTACCTTTAATCGGTAAGCCCACTGCTCTTATTGATTAAAGCAGTACTAACGAAAGCATTAAAAAAAAAATCCATAAAGCAAGGGAAAGATGAACATGCAAAGCTTTATGTTTATGTGAATGATTATGAAGAGTAATATTAAGTCATATTTCCATAATGTCTATTTTAGCAGCAAGATTGTATAGTATGAGAATAATTGTAAATGGTTATTTCCTTGTACAATTTGTTGATCTTTTCTTGCCTATTGAGTGTAGTCCATTCTATTTTCCATAAATCAAAAGAGAAATAGAGTGTGACATAATTGAAAGCATACTTGCTTAGAAAGAGGCGAGACTTAAGAACAAGGAAATCATACAATGATGTCATATGTTGCTCAAGAGCTAATGAAAAACTAGGAAAGAAAGGTGAAAAGAGCTATAAAGGATCATTGAAAATCAATGGATCATTTGCTCAAATCCACAATAACGAATAATGATAAGTGTCATTAGGAAATGCAGGCACTATTATGTGGATTGTCTTAATTACAAGACATGGTTCAAAATGGAAAAGATAAGCTCAATGCTTGAATATGTTTTGAATCAATCTAATTAAAGTTCGTTATATTTCCTAGTAGATTATGTGGATGTAACATCTACATATGAGCTTGATGCAAAATTTATGTTTATGAAGGATTCCAATATAATTCTCCAATAGAGGCCATCAAAACTTTTTGCATGCTTTTACAGTGAACACCATCAAGTATTTTTAAGTATCGATTAAATACTCATTACTTTCAAATCTTGATTTATTTTTCAAAATTTGATTTTGTATGTTTACAAAATTAAGAATGGATGTTCAGCATGTAGAAAATTTTATTTTAATATTTTTGGTACTTTAGGATGACCTTCATAAAGTGGGTATTGGTTCCTTGTGTATAGTTATTTTATTAAATTTGCATCATAATGTTGTTCAAAATATAGATTAGGTGATGGGAATTTTACTCACTTGTGGCATAAAGATTTAGACATAAGTCTAAGGAAAGAATGCGAAGATTAATAAATAATGAAATCCTATTAGTTGGATTTTATTAATCTTGGCAATTGTGTGGTTTGTATTAAGAAAACAAGCAAGGCACACTTAAGAAAATTAGCCACAAGCACCTAGCTCTTGAGATTACGTGAAGACATGTGATCTTTTAATGAAACAACTTTTGATGGATAATCTTTATCATCTTTACCAATGTCTTTTCACATTATGTGTTGGTATGTCTATTGTATGTAAAATCTCAATTGATAAATGACTTAAATGTATTTATCAATAAAGTTGAGAAACAAATAGACAAAATAGTGAAAACATTAGGTCTGATAGAGATGATAAGTATTATGGGAAGCATAACAAATTTAGACAAATTGTTGGTCTATTTGCTAGATTTTTAGAAAAGCATGACATTGCGTTAATACACAATGATGGTACATTGCAACTAAATTTAATTGTTGAGAGATGAAATGTACCCTTATGAAAATGGTTATGAGCATAATGAGTAATTTATTATAACCCTCATTATCATGGATGTATACCTTGAAACTCACCATTTGGTTATTAGATAGGTTTCTATTATGATGATTCCAAGACTCATTTTGAGCTTTGGATAAATATAGAAATCTAGTCTAAAGCACCTGTATGTATGAAGTTGCTTGGTGAAGTTAAGATTTATGATCCATGTGTAAATATACTGGACTTATGAACATGCAATATATTTATTGGTTATCCAGAGGGTGATATATTTTGCTGTTCTAACCATTTTATCAGAATGAATGAAACTGAGATTGCAAGTTTCATTAAGAATGGTGACATTAGTGGGAGTGGAAAATCTTTAAAGGTAAAAGTTTATAAAGCCTTGTTACATATCTATGTACAAGTGACTTTTACTAGAGTTGTTGTTTCTGTAATTGTCGATCAATCTGACAATTTATTTAGAACAACAAAATTTTCCTACTCATAAATGATATAATCGTCATCAATGAATCTACAATAATTGAATCTCAGTAAATAAATCGTAAAGATCATATTAAGATGATCTCATAAATCAAGAATATCTATGATTTCATATGATCTTATGATTTATTTACAACAGTCTGAATTTGACTTGAGATAAATGAAGGTTCAGTTACATTTTAAGTCATAATGATTTTGAAATGTGGTTGAATGTCATGAAAGAAGAGTTGAAACGAATGGATTACAACTAAGTTTGGGTTTTAGTAGAGTTGCCAAAATTATGTGAAAGATTTGTGTATAACGGGTCTTTAAGACCAAACACGACTCTATTGGCAATATCGAAAAATATAAAGCCAAATCAGTTGTCTAGTATTATACTCAGTAAGATGGCATTACCTACAAAGAGGCCTTTTCTTTTGTTTCCAAAAGGACTCTTAAGAATCATTATAGCAATAGTGGCTCATTCTGATGTGGGGTCAAACTAAATGAATGTCAAAATGCTTTTCTGAATGACATTTAAAGGAAGAGGTTTATATGAACCGACTTTGGGCTTCTAAAAAAAAAAAAAAAATTACATGGCATGTATGTTGATATACATATTTAAGAAAGCTCCATAGTAATGGCATCCTTGTTTAATAATTTCATTACCTTCTTTAGATTCTAATGAAACACTGTTAATCGGTGTATATATCTAAAGATCAGTGGGAGCAAATTAATTTTGTTTATGTATATTAACAGTATCTTGCTAGCTAATTATGATATTGGTTTACTTATGAATTATAACCAAGAATTTCTTATCTATGAACTTTTGAATATATGATATACTTGAGACATTTTATGTGATTGGAATTAAATATTCCATAATTAAATAAAATAATATTTTGGTTTGTCTCAAGATGTATATATCAATAAGGCTCTACAAAAGTTCAAGATATTTAGATTAAATTTCATCGAGTGATGTTTCAATTCAGGAGGGAGATTTTAGTCTCAATTAATGTATAAGAAATGAATTGAAACCTCACTAGCTGGAGAATGTTTCTTGTGCATTTACTTTGAGATGTCTAAAGTATGCACAAATTAGGAAGATTTAATACTCACATATAAGATGTCTGATTACATTAAAGTGATTAGATACTTAAATCCAAGCCTCACTGATTGTTGGACTATGTTGAAGTTCATGAATTGTTATTTGCTCATTTTAGATAAAAGAGCAATATGTTGGATGAATGTGACATAAATTGTCATTGTTATATCCACTTTTGGGGCTAGATTTATATAGCTTTTATAAAGCTATATTTATGGATTATGGTTGCATAATTTTATTTCAGGGCTTGGAATTGTCGACTGTATCGCCAAGTCGCTGAAAACTTACTGTAATAATGTTGCAGCAATCTTCTTCTCTGAAAGCTGATGTGTACTGTAAAGGTGGAAAACACATTAAGTTAAAGTACATTATCGTTAAAGAAGAAGTTCAGAAACAAAAGTGTCAGTTGAACATATAAGTACTAATATGAGTATGGATCCAATAATGAGAGAGTTGTCACCTATGACATTTAGGTTGTATGTCAGTAAGATGGGTGCTTATTGAAATCCTATTCATAATTGATTATAGTAATGTTATTGACACTTTGAGCTCTTGATTGATTGTTTCTGATTTATCTAATTCTGTCTAATCATGTTTGTATGCATACATGATAGTATATAAGAGTGCAGACAGAATTGGTCTTCATTGAAGACATAAAGTGGACCATGACGTTTAATTCCATTTTAAGTGAAGTAAGTATGGAACTAGTATGTGATACATGGAAGGAACCGTGTTTCAAATAATTAACACGGAACCGCTATGATCCTTGTTGGTTTTTGCTTATTTATGTGATGTTGATCAATTAGATTATTTTGCACATTACGATCATGAAACGTATAATATCATATGTGCCAAGTGGGAGAATGTAAGAATATTTCCTTTTATGTGGCCCATATAATATTGTGTTTTATTTAATGACGTGGCAAAATCCTATTGGTCAGTTATTAGGGTTTTCTAATCAACACTTGATGGGGTGTATAAATACAATATTATGGAATAGGTCCTCTCTCTCCAGTCGCTTAACGTTCTGTTACACCATTTGACAAACGTTAGAAAGAAAGACAGAGGCAAGAGAGAGAAATCTATTCCTCATGAAAGCATCAAGACAAATCTGGAGAAGATCAACAGAATTTAGAAGACAACATAATCGATTTACCAGGTATGTCTTCAATCTCATGTTATTAGTGGGAGATAATTAGTTCTAAGATCTAATGGGTATTATGTTAATGTTTGAATTGGGAATTAAATTATCGTCTTTTGATTCCTGATTATTATGATTGTTCATGTTAATTATCTAACAAAGATAACTTATCACATATAACATCACTGGTGACAATCACACCACCACAATAACAACAAAGAAGAGAGCTATTTTGATCGAGGGAATTGGGAATTATCTTTGCAGGGGATTGCTGGAGATTGTGTGGTGGTAAATTTTAGACTTCATTCAGACCTTCAACCTGGCAAAGAAAGCACCTATATTATATACTTACTGTTTTAGCCAACCTCAAAACAAATTGTTATCAACAAAGATTCAAAAACTATAAGGAAAAGAAAAGAAGAATCATCACTGGATTTTGGAAAGAATCACCCAAAACACAAACCCAAAAAAGAAAAGATTTAATATCTGAGAGATGTTAACATCAGTGCCCACATCAATTCATTGTAGTCTTAGATCTGAAAAAAAAAATTAATTAATCATTGGATTCAATGAAGAATGGGTGATTTTCATGATCCATTCTTTGCAAAGAGTAAAGACACCAAGAAACCACTAATCCCGGAAGATTCTTTTTTAAATAAATCTCAAAGCCATAACGATTCAAGGAGTCTGAGGTTTACAATATAACCCTTGAGACATTTCATGAATCCACTCTGGACAACCAAATGGCATCTATCTATAGCGGGAACAACGAATGAGCGAAAAACAACGTGAAGCAAGAAGGGGAAGAAAAAAAAAGTTAAACGAATGAGTACCTTATCACAAGAGCAACGAGGGCATCAGCCATGGCGATGTTGGTCATGTTAGCAGGGATCTTGCTCTTTTTGCACCGAGTGTACAGCTCTTTCTTGGGCAGACTGTGGAAATCCATCTAGAAACCAAAAGAGAACCAAAATAAAGAAACTAATGGAGAAAATAAAATAGTAAAACAAAAGAAAATATTTAAAAGTAATAAAATAATTATGATAAAGAAAATTGAAAATTGTAAAAGAAATAAAAAATAGAAAATTATTAAAAACATTAAAACATTAAAATAGGACCCACATTAATGTGTATCTGATGTGTCATTGCAAAATCGAAAGCGACAATCGTTCAGGCACAAAACGACGCGTTTTTTAACTCTTCCCAAACCCCTAAATCCGGGCAGCCACGTCAACAGGTACCTGACCAGGGAATCACGATTGGGCTGCCCAGGAAAAGTCGGGGTACATGCCCGGCCAAACAAAAAGTGAGGGTAGCAAATTGGCTAAAACGCATAAGTTCGGGATCCAAAAAACCCAAAAACCCTATTGTTTATGACTAATTAAATATATTTATCATAATTAATACTCATACTAATGTCTTAATCTTTATGGCCATATACTATACGTTTTAACACCTTAACTATGTTTTGATTATGACAAATCCTTGCATTACTTTTGAATTAACTATCTCTTCAGTTCACCTACTTGGGATTGACCAACCCATGATATGTTTTTGAAGAATGCAGTAAGTGGGATTGTGGAGTGTGCAAAGTGGAGGTGTAATGTCACTTTCACCAAGCTTCTAGGTCATAGAAGTTGTGTTGTTTGATCTTTTTGTGTTTTAGTCAATCAACATGGTATCCTACTTGTTTTAGTTTCTGGTATACATGGTAAAAGGTATCTCAACGGATCAAAAGTCAGAGCTATTCAGAATTCGGGTCCAATCTAAGACTTAGCTAAATATGTGCAGACCAATGAATGGTGTGTCTCGGGCCAAAACCTGAAAGCGACTACAGGAAGATTTGAATGTTGACAATTTGGCGCCCTCCAAAACAAAACAGATCATCCTGAAAGCGACACATGACTGTGAACACCCAAATTTAACCCATGATTTATTCTATTATTTTTGAATTATAAATATATTTATGTCTTTGATTGATGAGATGATTTGATTATTGGCATGAATATGTTTGTGATTTAATGTGGCAGAATAAGGGTATTTTTTTGGTTATTTCTTTCTATTTGTTTTTGCCCTTTTTATTTATTTAATTTTGGGTTATAAATAGATATTAAGTTTGGGCCAATAAGATATGAATCCTCCAAAGTGTTGGATTAAGATAATTAACATGTGCATTAGTAATTAATTAGTTAGTCAATTAGCACTAATTAGTATTCTAATCTAATTACCTAACCATGTGCTTAATTGATTTTGATTAATGACAAATTAGGTTTATGAATATTTTATCCCACCATCCAAACTCTTGAATTAAATAATGAAATCAGATTTTTTAAGGTTTGAGGTTAGTGGGATTGGTATGTATACTAATGGCATTATTTTAATGGGTTTAAGTCCCTTTCATGCCCACGGACCACATTGGATTTCTTATAACTTTGAGGTAAATGTTAGAGATGCTCCTAGACCCTATAAACCAGAAATCTAGCATGATTCAACTTAGAAAATGTTTATCTATTGATCTGGACAGGATTAAGAAAGATTTATCTCGATTTAGCCCAAACCTAGGACCATCAAAACTAGGTATCTGTCCAACTTGTGCTGATTTTCTGGAACTTTGAGGCAACTTGTTGGAGGCGCTCCTATACTCTATAAGTCTGGTAGCTAGCTTAGTTTAACTTAGAAAATATTGGACTAAGGATCTGGGCAGGTCTCACAATGGATAGATTCGAATCTGACAATCCTAAAATCATCAAACCTAAGAGTCTGCTAAACATGTGCTGACTTTCTTGTGATTTGGAGCCACATGTTGGAGGCGCTCCAATGTGAGACGCCCCGACCCGTATTTACCATACATAGTAAACACGTATCGGAACTGTAACGACCCAACCAACTAAGCCCAGCATACAGTGTATACAACAGAAACTCTGGCTCAACAGCCCAAAATATAAACATCAGAAATCCGACCCTTCGGCCCAACATATAAACCGTCATCCAAACTCGGAAACATCAATAACATCACAACCGGCCCAAGGCCCAACAATAATAATAATCAGCACAGCGGAAGACTTAATAACTCACAAAGACACTATATGCAACATAGATGCAAACTAATGGATCCGAGTCTTGTCCGAGGGATAACGTCGCAGCCTGTTTGGAATGCATCATACCTGAACCACAAATAACTCAACCTACGGGATGAAAGCCCGCAGGTGAGGGGTGAGTCCGAAGTGCCCACCAACCATGGATAGACAATCAATATGCAACACTATAAATTACTCAAGGTCGAAAACAAGCATAACAGCCAAAATATACCAATCCAAAATGAAGCGCCCCGACCCGTATTTACCGTACACAGTAAACACGTGCCGGAACTGTGACAACCCAACCAAAATAAGACCAGCATACAGTGTATATAACAGGAACACGGGCTCAACAGCCCAAAATAGAAAACATCAACAATAACACAGCCGGCCTAATGGCCCAATAATAGTAAAAACATACACGGAAGACTTATGAAACTCACATAAACACTGTATGCATAGATGCAAACTATGGATCCAAGCCCTGTCCAAGGGATAACGCTGCAGCCTGTCTGGAATGCATCAACCTGTACCAAAAGTAACTCATCCTACGGGATGAAAGCCTGCAGGTGAGGGGTGAGTCCGAAGTGCTCACCGACGAAGGAAAGACAATCAATATGCACTCTAAAATTACTCAAGGTCCAAAAACAGGTAAAAACCCAAAACCGGTCCAAGACCGAAAAGACTCAAATAAAATCCAATTATCCAATTTTATCTTTCCGGACCCCGTCACGGATAAACTAGTGGTCAAACCTGGTTATCAACACATTCCGGGTGCCAGACCAAATCCAGAGAACCCAGGGATCGACATCTCAAAAATACGAACCCAGGGATAAACATCCCAAAAATATATCACGGGATAGACATCCCAAGCATAGACATGCTTATCAAGTAACCCAGGTCACGACCACCACGAAACAGTCTTAAACCATCGAGTCGTACCACTACTTATCACGCGACAATTATATTATCGTCGTCAAAACCAAATCGTAGGGATCGACATCCCTAACCAAAGTACCGGGATAGACATCCCATCCAAAAATACCAAGGATCGACATCCTTGTCACAGTTTATTACTTATTCCATTATACTTGTTCCAAAAGACACAGAAAATCGACACGGGAATAAACATCCCAAAAATAGCAAGTCAAGACACCGGGATAAACATCCCGAATCAAAACACAGCAAAAGCAACATTCAACAATGCACAATCATCAAAACATGATAACCGAGTAATATAGGCACATATTGAAGGAAATCCATCCTCACGTTGGCCGATTACTCAACTCCGGAAACAATGACCGGTCCGACGCCGGTTCCACAGGAACTGCTCGATATCATAACCTATACAACAAAACAATGCATACACAAAAATGCACATATTCGGTACTCTATGATGCCAAACTGCGTAATAACCCATCCCGGTTCTTATCCCTTATTATTTCCATTTACCGAAAATATTTACCGTACGTATTTCCGAATATAATTTCGGTACCATACTTTAATTAAAACTCTTTTCAAAATATATTTTCATAAAATAATTATAATTTCTCAAAATAGTAGTTACTATAATTTTTCTGGAATTTATAATATATATATATATATTTTCCATAATATCTCCATAAAAATTATTATACTTTCCAAATATAGTTTCCAATTATTATTTTCTTTAGAAAACTCCATTTCCAGAAAATATAACCATATAACCTATTTTTCCGATAATAAATACGAATTTATTGATATACATATATATATTTTCTAAAGACAAAATACATTTCCATACCATTATATATTAACATAATAATTTATTTATTTGGAAATATTATTTGCGTTTACTACATATATATTTCCAAAATTTTAATTTTCAAAACATATTTTCCAGATTTTATTTTTATTACTTATTATTATTAATATTTATTATTTTTTTAAAATTTCTGGACTGGGCTAAATGGTACAAGCCCAGCCCAGAACTCAATCCCCCAAAACATCCAAACCACATTAGCCCATTCCCAAGCCCACATAGTTACCAACCCAACAACACAACCCAAATAAAATCAACCCATAAAACTCAACCCAACATGCCAAGCCCAAAAGCTACCCTAGCCCAAACCATAACCCACCCCTACAGCGCCGGGTCAGACCCGACCCGTGACCCATCCAAACCGGGTCACCATCTTCTCAAGGCTCACCTTGAGTTTGCAGAGGCGGCGGCGAGCGGTGGGTGAGGCAGCACAGACGGCGTCGTCACGGGAAAGAGGAAGGACGGGGGCGGCGCGACGACTTCGCGTCACCTGCTGGTCGTGGAGGGGAGAGCGGCATGGCCGGCGGCTGCACCACGAAGGGCAACGGCGAGAGCGAGCGGCGCGGGGCAGCGATGCAAGGTGCGGTCTACGCCGGTCGTGTCGAGCCGTGGTTGGTACGGGGGAACGCTGGCTGGAGACGGCGTTGCTGGTGGTGCGGCAGGTGGCTCACTTCAACACCTCGTCTGGACGGCGGTGTGGCGGTAGTGTCCTGCAGATGGCGGCGCGAACAAGGCAGCAGCAGGTCGAGGCAGACGGGCTGATGGCGGGCAACGCGAAAGAGAGGGGCTGGTTTGCAGGTGGTGGAGGTCTCGAGCAATGGTGGTTTCGGTGGAGGCTTGTGTGGTAGTGGTTGGTCCGGCAGAGTCGGTGTGGTGTGGCGGTAAGGAGAGGTAGAGAGGGGAGGAGGAAAAAGAAAGTGAAGGAGAGAAAAAAGAAAGAACGAAGAAAACAGAAGGAGACAATGATGGGGAAGGGAACAAAGTTCACAAGCGCATAGGGGCTTCACGGGCGAGTTCACGGGAGAGGCGACCGAAGCTCACGCGGGAGCAAGGAAGAAGAAAAAGAAAAAAAAGAAAGAAAAGAGAAAAGAAAAGAAGAAAAGGAAGAGGACATGGGCATAGTCGTAATTTTCCGTCCCGAGTCCAAAAATATGACTTGGGCTCGGAAAATCCAATTAATTTCCCTGAGCATCGCTCAAGTCTCGAAACTGAAAACCGAGGCTTGGTTAGTCAGAAAGATACTCCCGAGCACGGGAAAACCCTCTGTTTCGAAAAACGACTCCCGATTTACCTTGAATTAATTACCCAAGATTAATTCATTCGGTAAATCACTGTATAACGACTTTAACAGTCCCGGTAAAAATCCAAATTTTACCCGGGCTATTACAAGACTCGATCCAAAACTAGTCCAAGACCAAAAAGACATAAACAAAAATCCAATTTCCAATTTTATCCTTTCGGGCCCGTCTCGGATATGCTAGGGGTCAGACCTGGTTCTCAACATATTTCGGGTGCCAGATCAAAACCAAGAGAGCCCAGGGATCGACATCCCAAAAATAGTAACCCAGGGATAAACATCCCAAATATAATCACGGGATAGACATCCAAGCATAGACATGCTTATCAAAAGTAACCCAGATCATGGCCACCACAAAACAGTCTTAAACCATCGAGTCGTACCACTACTTACCACGTGACAATTATATTATCATCATTCAAAACCAAATCACAGGGATCAACATCCTTAACCAAAACACCGGGATAGACATCCCAATCCAAAATCAAGGATCGACATCCTTATCACATTTATTATTTAATACACTATTCTTATACCAAAAGACACGGAAATAAACATCCAAAACTTAATGCACGGGGATAAACATCCCAAAACCAAACAAGGTACTGGGATAAACATCCCGAATCATACCACAACAAATGCAACATTCAACAGTGCAACAACCATCAAACACAACAACTGAGTAATACAGGCACATATTGAAGGAAATCCATCCTCACCTTAGCTGATTACTCAACTCTGAAGATAATGACCGGTCCAAAGCCGGCTCCTCGGGAAACTGCCCGATATCAAAACCTATACAGCAAAACAACATGCTCACATAAATGCACATAATCGGTATGTTGTGATGCCATAATCTGTAAACATCCCGGGTTATACGTCATCATCCTTATAAAATTATCTTTTACCATAATTAAACCTTTTTCCGAAAATATTTCATATGTATGTAAGGTTACAAAAATATATTTTCCAAAGCTATTAAATCAAAATATTTCATAAAATAATACACTTTTTCTAAAATAATAAACAACATAATTTTTCTGGAATTATATAATATATATGTATTTTTCCCAAAATTTATTTCCATAAAATATATTACTTGCCAAAATATAATTGCCAAATATTATTATCTTTAGAAAACTATATTTCCAGAAAAATTAATCATACAAAATTATTTCCTAAAAATAAATACGAATTAATAAATATACCTATATATATTTTCCAAAGGTAAAATACTTTTCCAAACAATTATATATCAAAGTAATTATATATTTTCAAAACTATTACTTTTGTATACCATAAATACATATTTTCCAAAAAGGTAATCAGTTACCATAATTTTCCAGGGAAAATAATAAATATTTAAAATTTTCAGAACTTATTTTCATGGTATATATATTTTTTTCCAAATAATATTAGTTTTTCCAAAACATAACTTAATTATTTATCTATATATATATATTTATATTTTTTTAAAAATACCAAAATTAAATTGATCATAATTTTCTCAAAGTGAATATATTTTTTTCAAAATTAAATACCAGAATAATTATACATATATATATATATATATATATATATATATATATATATATATAAAGAATCCAACCCGGTAACCCAGAACCCAGGGAAGGCGCGACCCGGCCGCGACCCGCCCAGAAGAAACGGGTTCTCACCTTGGGAACGACGGCGGCGGCGCGACGCAGCGCGAGGATGGGGTCACGAGGCGCGGCGAGAGGCGGCGACACTGAAACGGCAGAAGGAAGGGCGCGGCGGCGACAATAGAAGGCGGGAGGCGCAAGGGAGGTGGATCGCGGGTCTGCTCGCGGGTCAACGGCCCTCAACGGCGCGTCAGGCCGCGGAATCGAGGGGGGGAGGCGGGGTTGAGGTCGCGACGGCACGACGAGCATGCTGGTGGCGACGGTGTCGTGCACAGCAGCCTGGAACTCGTCGGCGTGCACAATGACCCGAGGGTGGCTACTGTTCACTCGTTTTCTTTTTTTCTTTTCTTTTCTTTTCTTTTTTTCTATTTTTCCTTTCTTCTTTTTTTTTTTATTATTTTCTATTTTATATTTTTTTCCTTATATTTTTTTCTTTTTTTTTCCTCTCTGTTTTTTTTTTGGTTTTCGTTTTTTTCTTTTTCTTTTTCTTTCTTTTCTTCTCTTTTTTTTTCCTTTCCTTTTTCTCTCCTTTTTTTTTCTTTGTTTTTTTCCTCTCTTCTTTTCTCTTTTTTTTTTTCTTTCCTTCCTCTCCTCTTCCTCTTCCCTGCTCTTCTCCTGCTTTTATACGCAAACTTAGCCGCCTTCAATAGTGCAGGCGGGTCCGATCCGGACCAGGAAATAACTGATACCCCCTTAGTTATTTTCCGGTGTGATTTTTCTGAGGATTTCGGGACCCGAAAAATACCAACTTTGGTCCGTAAAATCCACGGAAAAATCTCGAGCGCGAAAAGACTCGGTTACGAATGACGGCGCTCGATTTACCTTGAATTAATTACCCAAGATTAATTCTTTCGGTAAATCACTGTAAAAAGACTTTTACGGTCCCGGTAAAAATACCAAATTTTTACCCGGGCTGTTACAGTCTACCCACCTTAAAAAGAATTTCGTCCCCGAAATTCCTTGTCTTATCCGTGGGTCCTACCACGATAAGCTTCTGGTATACTCTACCAGGTGTCCAAACTCAACGCAAGATACCGCTTATACCCTTAAGCGACATCTCGTCCTCTGTAAGAACCGAACCTCATAACTGGAAAACTCACATATAGTCATGGACTCTACATTGAGAACTAGGACCACCTCAGACTCCGAGGATAACAGCTATATCGGTGGTACTGTTTTCCCGACAAGCTCCGATGATGAACCTCCCAAGAAGCGGTTCAAGACAAACACCATCAGTCTGAAGGAAGATATGGTGGTCTCCCCAAGACAGCGAAAGAAGCGTGCCAACAAGAAAGCTGAAGATCGGAAGGGCAAAGCAACGGCTGAAAGCAGCACTCCACTGCAGACACTATCGCAGCTAAACGTCTCACTGAGGAAGGTTAGCTCGGCGGTGATGCAGATAGAACTGGCGTGTGCGGAACTCTTTCCTCACATGAAAAACATCCAAAAACTTATAAAAGACCTTGAGAAGCATGTAACTCAATAGAGTACTTCTTCTCTGTATTGTAAAACTGTTATGAAAAATAAATAAACAAGCTTTTTCCTTTATAAAACAATTCTCTCTTTATAACATAAAAACTTATGTTAAATGGAAAACAAAACATTTTTAAGCAGAAGAAAACCAATAAGAAGGAAATAAAATCAAACATAAAGATGTTAAAAACAGAACCAACAAAAAGAAGTAAAACCAACATAAAGAAATTAAAAACAAAACAAAACTCGTTTAACAAAACCAAAACATAAAGAAGTTAAAACGAAAACATATTTTCATGATCAACGCTCATATCGGTCGTAAACATCCTCGATCCCGAGAAACGTAACATGCACAGTTAACGGTAACGTCGATTTCCCTCGTGAAAAAGACGTCCGTTAACTCGCAAGGCGATGATCACAAGAACGTCCTGTGTGTTAGTTATATGCCCAAAAGCCAATCTATGGATGATTGTAGTCATGTATATACATTGAGGTTATTCCAATAAATATGATTATGAGATAATTACTTGCACATATTTATAACCCTAGTTTATATATTTGATATATTCTTAAATGTCCCTAGTCGGTTATTATTATGGACGGGTTGTAATAATAAATTAAGACTAGTACCGACCCACATAAGAACACTACATGGAACGTTATATGTATGTCATTAGTGTTTCTTATAGATGTGTTGTCCTTCGACCTGAGATCGTCAAGGTATCCAACATATGAATCATATGCTTTGATATTATACCTAGTCACCCGTAACTGGGTGGACATAAGGGTAATCATTGGGTATATGACTAGTATGTAGAGGGTTTTGACTGATCAAGACGGGATTCGTTCGACCTATATAACGGGTATTTTATCATATGATTTCTTGATAGAGTTGAACTGTGAAATGCATGGCCATGCTCGGATTAGGTGATATGTTGATATCACGGGTATCCGTTTTATACAGTTAACTCGGGGATCAAGAAACATAGATTAGACATATATGAGATTGGCATATTCCATGTCTCATATTTGATCTTGATAATGGGACGAAAGGACGATGACATATTCCGAGGCATAGAGAATCAGTAATGATCTTGTCGTTCGGGTAGCAATGATGTGTTGCTAGACGCCGCTCTTTGTTTATGATTGTAAAATGAGATTTTACAATCATTTCCGGATGTTACAAGTGCCTATAGGGTCACACACATAGAACCGTTGATTCGGGCAGGTGGTTGGACCGTGGTTGGACCGGGTGTGGTTGGACCGTAGTTGAACCGTGGTTGGACCATGGTTGAACCAGGGTCGTTTTGGGACAATAATTAGCAGAATTATTGACTTGAGTTAGTGCATGAATGAGTGTTTTGTGTCTGGTTTTTCATTAGTGGAAGCATGATAAGTGAGGGTCACTTTCATGGGCCATTAGTGTTGGCCATTTAGCTCCACTAATTGGAGGTGATTAGGGGTTGATTGAGATCAGATTTTTTTCACCTCCACCCCTGCCTTTGACCACGTTTTTAGACCTCCCAAAACACTCTGAAACTCTCTTCTTCTTTGTGAAAGAAGAAAGAGCCATTGCACCCTAAAATACACACCCATACACAAGCTCCTTCCTTTGTTGCTAGCACACCAAGAGGGAGTGCTCGTTCTTGGATTCGTGTGACGGTTCCGGGAAGATCAAGGTTCATGTGGATACCTTAGAGGAGGAGGACGTTTCATCCTACTCTTACTGATTCCTTCCAGCTATTGAGTGAAAGACCTCAAGGAGGAAAGGTAAGTAAAAATTGTTATTCGGTTTAGTAGCTTCACATGCGGTTCTTGTTTTGTTTCCTTGATTCCGCTGCTTCTTGAGCCTATTATGAGTGTCATATAGCTCTTAGGAAACTTACACTGTGTCCCTCGAAAGAAACGTTATCCACCTGTCCACAAACCAAAAACATCTTCCAGACATCGTATCCCTCCACGATGTCCAAACAGGTGTAACCTTGTCGCACAAGCACTCTACCCGAGGTACGGTCCCATCAATCTAGCCACAACGGTCACGGATGCATATGATAAAAGATGCAGGAGAAAGTCATAAAAAGAATAAAGCAAGGTAACCAAATGTGAAGGAAAAAAGTATGATGAAAACGAGCTGAAAAACACTTGCGTTTGTAGCCCGAAAAACGTATAAAGTGATGAAGTAATAAATGAGGCAACGGCTAATTTTCAAAAAGCAACACCTTGAAGAATGAAAATGGTTTGGAGTTTTGTGAAAAGAATCTACTTTTTCTGTCCCCGAAAAATATTTTATTTTTATTTTCTTTTTCTTTTTCATTTTTCTTGCCTCCTTTTTTTTTCTCTACCCTTTTTTCCTTTTTTTTCTTTTTTTTTTCCATTTCCATCTCTTCTTGTTTTTTTTTTCTTTTTCTTTACTATTTCGTTCTCTTTTTCTTTTCTTTTTTTTTCCTTCTTTCTCTTCTTTTTTTTTCTTTTTTTTACCCTTTTTTTTTCTTTGGGAACAGATGGGGTCTATACTTAGGTAAACGTTTTTCTATAAAAGGCAAAACAACGGAAAGTAAAAACCACAAAGCATCTTAAAGCAAACAAGACGCTAAGGCAAAAGAAACCACAATACTAAGAGAAAAACAAAACACCAACACGTCCAAAACACGATGCCTGCACCATCATCCGTCTTCTTCGTCGAAGGTGCCTCCCTAGGCAGAAGAAACCGGCTGGCCTACAGCCTGATCAACGAACGTCCAGAGGAACTATCGAACGAGCTCGGCAGGATGCCTCGTCTGGTCTTCGTCGACGAACTCTACTCCTCGAGGTTCTTTGTCACTCCCATGGAAGAGACGTTCTTCCTAGAGGACCAAAGCACCCTAAGGACCTCTTTCTACGGCTCAGCCAATTCCGTCATGTTTTTCATTTCTGAAAGACTTCAAGAATTCAACCTAGAGCCCACTTGCCATTTCTTGGACAAAGGCACCTACTACCAGCTCTCGATGACGGCCCAGAGCATGCCTAGAGTGACTCGGTTACCCCCAACTTGGCCAAAGGCCCGACTACTGGTGTGGAACTGCAGAGGAATCGTTAGGCATTCCCAGGAGTTCTTGCGTACCCTGAGGGACCTGAAGAACCAGTACAAGCCTAACATGGTTCTGCTCACGGAGACCCAGTGGTAGCCTGAAGACGATAACAGTGTCATCCCACTTCGGTTCCCTCCAGCAAACCGGTTCGAGCTTCCTGGCCAGAACAACACAGGCGGCATGTGGTTCTCGTGGAACGATAGCGTCAGGGTCAACAATAACAATGACCCTAATAGCTTCAGGGTCAACGTTTTACCAAGAAGATGAATGTTTTTTTATATATATAATAATATCAATGTAATAATAATATTAGTAATATTTATAATATTTATATTTCTGCATATTTATGGCATCATTTACCTCTTATGTGTATGTTCTGTGGCAAGCTGGCATCCCTCAACTGGATCCAACATGTACTAACTAAATGACATAATTGCAAAATAATAAACATATGGAGTGAGCTATGCACAACAAATAAGCAAACAATCACCCAAGGACCTACCGCCAGCTCCGCTACCAAAAATGAGACGCCCCGACCCGTATTTACCATACATAGTAAACACGTGTCGGAACTGTAACGACCCAACCAACTAAGCCCAGCATACAGTGTATACAACAGAAACTCTGGCTCAACAGCCCAAAATATAAACATCAGAAATCCGACCCTTCGGCCCAACATAAAAACCATCATCCAAACTCGGAAACATCAATAACATCACAACCAGCCCAAGGCCCAACAATAACAATAATCAGCACAGCGGAAGACTTAATAACTCACAAAGACACTGTATGCAATATAGATGCAAACTAATGGATCCAAGTCCTGTCCGAGGTATAACGCCGCAGCCTGTCTGGAATGCATCATACCTGAATCACAAATAACTCAACCTACGGGATGAAAGCCCGCAGGTGAGGGGTGAGTCCGAAGTGCCCACTAAACATGGATAGATAATCAATATGCAACACTATAAATTACTCAAGGTCGAAAACAAGCATAACAGCCAAAATATGCCAATCCAAAAGACTCGACCCAAAACTAGTCCAAGACCAAAAAGACTTAAACAAAAATCCAATTTCCAATTTTATCTTTCCAGGCCCGTCACGGATAAGCTAGGGGTCAGACCTGGTTCTCAACATATTTCGGGTGCCAGATCAAAACCAAGAGAGCCCAGGGATCGGCATCCCAAAAATAGTAACCCAGGGATAGACATCCCAAATATAATCACGGGATAGACATCCCAAGCATAGACATGCTTATCACAAGTAACCCAGATCATGGCCACCATAAAACAATCTTAAACCATCGAGTCGTACCACTACTTACCACGTGACAATTATATTATCATCATTCAAAACCAAATCACAGGGATCAACATCCTTAACCAAAACACCGGGATAGATTCCCAATCCAAAATCGAGGATCGACATCCTTATCACATTTATTATTTAATCCATTAATCTTATACCAAAAGACACAGAAATAAACATCCAAAACTCAATGCACGGGGATAAACATCTCAAAACCAAACAAGATACTGGGATAAACATTCCGAATCGTACCACAACAAATGCAACATTCAACAGTGCAACAATCATCAAACACAACAACCGAGTAATACAGGCACATATTGAAGGAAATCCATCCTCACCTTAGCTGATTACTCAACTCTGAAGATAATGACCGGTCCAAAGCCGGCTCCTCGGGAAACTGCCCGATATCAAAACCTATACAGCAAAACAACATGCTCACATAAATGCACATAATCGGTATGCTGTGATGCCATAATCTGTAAACATCCCGGGTTATACGTCATCATCCTTATAAAATTATCTTTTACCATAATTAAACCTTTTTCCGAAAATATTTCATATGTATGTAAGGTTACAAAAATATATTTTCCAAAGCTATTAAATCAAAATATTTCATAAAATAATATACTTTTTTCAAAATAATAAACAACATAATTTTTCTGGAATTATATCATATATATGTATTTTTCCCAAAATTTATTTCCATAAAATATATTACTTGCCAAAATATAATTGCCAAATATTATCTTTAGAAAACTATATTTCCAGAAAAATTAATCATACAAAATTATTTCCTGAAAATAAATACGAATTAATAAATATACCTATATATATTTTCCAAAGGTAAAATACTTTTCCAAACAATTATATATCAAAGTAATTATATATTTTCAAAACTATTACTTTTGTATACCATAAATACATATTTTCCAAAAAGGTAATCAGTTACCATAATTTTCCAGGGAAAATAATATATATTTAAAATTTCAAGAAATTATTTTCATGGTATATATACTTTTTTCCAAATAATATTAGTTTTTCCAAAACATAACTTAATTATTTATCAATGTATATATATATTTATATTTTTCTCAAAATACCAGAATTAAATTGATCATAATTTTCTCAAAGTGAATATATATACTTTTCAAAATTAAAGAATCCAACACGGCAACCCAGAACCCAGTGAAGGCGCGACCCGGCCGCGACCCGCCCAGAAAAAACGGGTTCTCACCTTGGGAACGACGGCAGCGGCGCAACGCCGCGCGAGGATGGGGTCACGAGGCGCGGCGGCGACGACAGAAGGCGGGAGGCGCGAGGGAGGTGGATCCGCGGGTCTGCTCGCGGGTCAATGGCCCTCAGCGGCGCGTCACGGGGGAGCGGGGGAGGCGGGGTTGAGGTCGCTACGGCACGACGAGCATGCTGGTGGCGACGGTGTCGTGTACGGCAGCTTGGAAATCGTCGGCGTGCACAGTGACCCGAGGGTGGCTACTGTTCACTCGTTTTCTTTTTTTCTTTTCTTTTCTTTTTTCTATTTTTCCTTTCTTCTTTTTTTTTTTATTTTCTGTTTTGTATTTTTTTCCTTTTATTTTTTTCTTTCTTTTTTTTCTTCTTTTTTTTCCTCTCTGTTTTTTTTTCTATTTTTTTTCTTTTTCTTTTTTTCTTTTCTTCTCTTTTTTTTTCCTTTCCTTTTTCTCTCTTTTTTTTTCTTTCTTTTTTTCCTCTCTTCTTTTCTCTTTTTTTTTCTTTCCTTCCTCTCCTCTTCCCTGCTCTTCTCCTGCTTTTATACGCAAACTTAGCCGCCTTCAATAGTGCAGGCGGGTCCGATCCGGACCAGGAAATAACTAATACCCTCTTAGTTATTTTCCGGTGTGATTTTTCTGAGGATTCCAAGACCCGAAAACTACCAACTTTGGTCCGTAAAATCCAAGGAAAAATCTCAAGCGCGGGAAAAAACTCTGTTACAAAAGACGACGCTCGATTTACATTGAATTAATTACCCAAGATTAATTCTTTCGGTAAATCACTGTAAAAAGACTTTTACAGTCCCGGTAAAAATACCAAATTTTTACCCGGGCTGTTACACTATGTGCATAAAACCTGCAAGCTTGCTTCTTTCTACTCTGCAGGTATTTGTTTAAAGGACTGGAAAGCTCTCTCAATGGATCATTTCAATTCAGTCCAACCTAGGAGAATCGACTAGGTGTCGGGTCAGCATGTGCAAACCACTTTCTGGGAATTACAGCGATGAACGTTTTGGCGCCAATGATGCAAAATCTCGAGGTAGCAGAGAGTGACAGCTAGCTGTTAGATGATGAGGCTCTCACTTCCCCTAGCCTCAATAAATTAAAGGAAGACTGAATAACTCAAGTTAGAGCTGCTATTTTGAAGTCTTGACATCATACTACTTGAGTTATACTTGCAGTTCTCCAAAAGCGCCTAAATTGAGTGATATCTTAAAGGCTAGAGTACTGAGCTTAATTGTACATCTTCTTGACTTTGTCATTGAAGATTTCTTGCTGTAAGATCAAACACACCTTAGTGGGAACTTAGGATTAGTTTGCTAAGGTGGAATTCAACAAGCCGGGAAGGTTTG
The DNA here is from genome assembly GCA_028386065.3 of Turnera subulata. NCBI lineage: Eukaryota > Viridiplantae > Streptophyta > Magnoliopsida > Malpighiales > Passifloraceae > Turnera > Turnera subulata. The sequence goes on along the minus strand of JAKUCV010000198.1, from coordinate 52,169 downwards.
TGGTGAGTGATAGGTTTGAGCTTAGCCTAGGAAAAAGCTTGTAAAAACCTATGGTTGAACCCGTAAAAGCCAAGGTATAGTGAAGGTTAGAAATCTCAAGGTGGACTCCTTGAGTAGTAGATGTAGTCCTTAGTGGCGAACCACCTAAATCGCTGTGTCAATCACTCTAACCCTCCTCACTTAAGTGTGCATTAGTGTGGTTGTTAGTGTTCTTAATCTGTAAATCCAAGTCAAAGAAGGAATTGGCATCGACAGTGCCAAATCAGTGATTAGGCAAAAAAGAGCTAATTCACCTCCCTCTTAGCCAAATTGGGCCTACAATTGGTAGCGAAGCAAGGATCTCTGTTGTTGGATTAACCTCCAGGAGAAAAAGATCATGGCATTTGAGGGAAACAACATCAACAATGCACCATTCCTCATTGCTTTGAACTTCGACCATTGGAAATTCCACATGAAGACTTTCCTTGAGCGAAAGAACTTGGAGATGTGGCACGTTGTGAATAATCCATACACAAGACTAGCCAAAGATATGCAATTTTGGAACAAAGAAGAAATGAAGAAGGCAAGGCTAGATGCACAAGCAAAGAATGCTATCCTTTGTGGCATTAGTCAAGCCGAGTTTTAGAGAGTGCGCTCTTGCAACACCGTACATGAAATTTGGAGCCTTCTTTATGTAGCTCATGAAGGCACAAACCAAGCAAAAGAATCCAAGATGAACAAGCTCATGAGGGACTTTGAGCTGTTTCAAATGAGGCCAGATGAGTCCATTCGAGAGCTAGACACAAGGTTCACAATTCTGTGTAATAACCTTGCTTGTCTTGGAAAGGTGGTCACAACAAAAGAAAAGGTGACCAAGATTCTCAGATCTCTTCCAACTGAATGGGAGCCTAAGGTGACAGCAATAGAGGAAGCTAAAGATCTGAACACCCTCACCTACAATGAACTTATGGGTAACCTCATTGTGCATGGCTCGAAATAAAAGAGAAGGGCAGGAGGAGAAGAATTGGAACAAAAAGGAAAATTAAAAATATTTGGGCTTGAGTCTCCACCACTAGAGACCACATACATACCCCGACGATCGAGTTCAAAGCCCACGTAGTTCTTGTCATGGCATCACAATACTTACATCATCAACAAAAGCATCATTTAGCAATGCTCAATCATCAGTAAATAGCAATCAATAAGATTTACAATCAAAAGGGATTAGAGCACTTATCTCGATTGTTGGACAGAATCTATAGTCGTCTTCTACTGGATTTTGGATAATGCAAAACGGCCAATACAGCTTCTAGTCTCAAAAGCAAAGTTGTTTCTCTCCCTCTTAGCTTTCCAGAGAGACCAAGATCACGGCAATCCGACTTCTTGAACTCGCGATATGAATTATTTTCTGAGACTGCTCGCATCAGGTCCTTCTATTTGGATTTCCCACCTTCTTGGCCCCAGATAGCTTTTGATTGCTTCACCCTCTTGATCTTCTCTTACTGGCTTTCTTCTAGGTGCATTCCCACAAAATTCCTCCAGATTTTTTGCCCTAAAAGTGTTTCTAGGCTTGGAGAAGTAGAGTTTCTCCAAGCAAACAGAGCTTATGGGCGGTGTGTGTAATGAGAGATTGATCCCCAAAAATGTGTGTGAGGGGTCCTATTTATAGTGCTCTGGGAAGTCTAGGAGCGTGGACCTGCTTAATGGTGAAGATTATGCCCGGAAATCTGGTCCAAAACCGCGTAGGATCGAATTTCGAAACAAAAATCGAGAAAATTGGAGATTCTGGGCACTGATGACCGCCATGGCCGGCGGTCATCCAGGGCCGACGGTCATGTGTGGATGTCCGCCGGCACTCGACGGTCGTCGCGAGAGGATCGCCAGTCGCCCCGCGTGTCACCCGTTCTTTCCTTTTTTCGAACCCCAATCCCCCTAATTCAGCTCTGATTTGATCCTACAGCGTAATCAACCCCTAATCAACCTAGAATCACTCCATTACTTGAATACTACTCCTCCCAATCATCCCATAACTGATTCATACACATTAACATCCCCATTTTATGCAAAATCATACCAAAAACACAATTTTCAATTAAATGATAATTTAGCTCTGATTTTCGGATTTTCAACAAAAATCAGAGCTAAAATTATCCTGCGAGAAAATGTGTTAATGGGCTAAACAACTCTGGAGAAACTATATTTCATTAACTTGGGCCCCTTAAAATTCATTTCTAACCCAAAAATAAATCATCTCAATATGATTGGGTCAAAAATAAATTAAAGAGCCCAAACAATGAAATAAAACATATTTTAGTATCTTAGATCTTAGTATATTTTTATCCTAAAATTAAATCTTCTCATTAATCCTAGAGTTCAAACACATAAAGGTTTAAATTACCAAAATATATTAATTCTACTAAAATAAATTTCAAATATGTCTTAATATCAAGACTGAATCATCTCATCAATTTCCTAGTTCATGCATATTTAAAATCTAATTTAACAGAATATCCATGGGTCAAATTTGGGTGTTCACAGGGCCTTTTCTACCTGGATACTTGTTTTTGCATAGCAGAAGATTCTGCGACATGAACTGATACCGCAGCCGCCTGTTGTGCGTTGAGATGCCCAAAATGGAGCAGCTTGGTGGGGGGGNTCATCAACGGCAAAGGATTATCTTCATTCGGATCTCCCTCTTCGATCTTCTTCTTGTCCTCGACCTTGCTCTGGCAGACTAACGAATCCTTGATCTCCTTGACAAGAGTCTCCACTTTCTGCTTCCCATGTTGTTTTTCAACCTGGCCCTAGCGCTCACCCAGCTCGCAGGTGTCTTGCGCCCGAATACTCAGCTGACAAGACTTCTACAGTGGAACGTGGGCCCACTGGGCCTGAAAAACTGTTCGCTAAATTGAAAGCGAGCGACCCTCGGCTACCGGATCCGATCACTGAAAGACCAAGCAGACGATGTCTAGCGTCCTCAAACCGGGTTTTGGTGTTTTCTGGTAAACCAGACTAAATTAAGTTATACTAAAGACATGATAAATCTACACTAAGGTGTAGTAAAGGAAATATAGAAATTGAATAAGAATAATAATAAGTTGATTGTTTTTTATCTTGGACCTCGGTACAAGAATAGTTAGTAGCCTTATATAGACATTGTTTCAAATCAATAGATGTTTTAAATCAGCAGATAACTTAGGATCTTGTTCAAGTTCAAAATACAATCGCTTTCAAACTTGAACCCGGGGATCAAACTAAATCCCTTAAGACTTCAACCTTCAAGATTTCAATTCAAACCTTCCCCAAGAATCCGTTAAACTCAAACTTGAAATCACCAAAATAAGAAAAAGCCAATCCCTTCCAAGTCATCCACGAGACTGATATCAACTGATCTCCACGGCCCACAGATCGATCTCCCAACCTTGTCAGGTCACCCATAAGACCAAGATCAACTGATTTCCACGACCCACAGACCGATCTCCCAACCTTGTCAGGTCACCCATAAGACCAAGATCAACTAGTCTCCACGATCCACAGACCGATCTCCCAACCTTGCCAATTCGCCCGAGAGACCAAGGTCAACTGAGCTTCATGACCCACAGACCGATCTGTCAGCCTTGCCCAGTTACTCGCGAGACCAAGGTCAATTGACCTCCATGGCCCACAGACCGACACAACAATCAATAGACTGGTAGCGACCCTCGATCTCCAGGGTCTCACAGATCACCCATCCAATCATGGACCTTCGCAACAATTGGTGAGTCTAATCACAACAACCATTCACGAACCGTAACGATCAGTGGGATTGGTCATAACAACCAAACATGGACTGCAACAAACATCCCAACCCTTTAGGCCTATGAGCAAGGTTGTTAAAAATGAGTTTTTACGTAAACTCGAAATGGTCCTGTAAAAAACGTAACGTAAAAACGTAACGTAAAATCGTAAGAGCCCACAAAATTTAATTTTTAATATTAATTGGATTTATAAATGGATCAATTATTCATCCCACAAATATTGACTCTTATCAAAATTCAACTCAATTAATAATATTCATTCCACAACTATTGACCCTGATTCAACTCCTAATATAATGCACTATTCCATTGTATAATATAAAGGTATAAGCAAGTTGGAGATAAGAGGCACAAATAAATGGTAAACGAAAGAAAGTTCCACATTTTTATGGAGAAATGCAAAACACTCTCCAAATTATATGAAATGAACGCTCTGTTCAATTTGCAATAGGGATGAGAAGGAACTGAAACTAATACATGCGAATAAAGAATCCTAATCAAGCTGGCAAACGGGGCATAATTAACCGTATGCCAGTGTTTCATACAAATCACTGGAGTCTTGGCATGCTCCTTTTTTTTCTTATCATAACAAGTATCTAAGTCCACTCAACCTTTGCGCCCATCTTCATCAAGCCAAGCATCTTTCTCTATCTGTAAAATTAAGATGCAAGTACAACTCCATGAAATCAATGATCAGCCATTAAAACAACAAGTTGTTACACGCAAGGTAAGTAAATCAAGTCTGCAAAGACTGCAATTCTGCAACTAATGCTTCCTCTCTGTTAAGTTTTTATTTGATGCTCTGTTAAGAATGGATTTTATTCATCTACAGAATATGTATAATGAAATAGCAGTTTTAAGAGCAGACTGCCACAGGAAAAGGTTCACGCAGAATAAATAGAAAAAATAGCAGCACAATGAAAAAACATAACGCAGATAATAACAAACGAAACCGAACCGTCTATGAGTGCCTGGTACAAACAGTAATGTACTAGTATAATTAAATAATTCCATGTCTTTTTTTAGATGGAAATGGAAATTCAGAAGAAGTCGGTCAAGGGACCTCAAATACAACAACTTCAAATGCAAGGACCTTGGACAAGTGCAATGCTTAATACAAAAATAGTTTGTTATGCTTTATGTTCTTGAACTTGGTCCTGCACAATTAAATTCTGAAATGCACTCATTAAGAAAGTTGACCACTTTCTATTTTATTTTCTTTACACGAGGAAGAAAACACTAGAGGGGGTTTTTAATTGACAAAATATGTTGGTATTAAATAAATGTAGATGCTTGGGAATACTCTTTTTTTTTTTTTTTTTTTTTGATGATTGGGAATACTCGGTTGTCCTTTGGCATTTCAATTCTAAAAGAAGAATTTGGGGCAAAGCAGCAGCCCAATTAAGCATTGATGAGAGCCTTGAGGGCTGGATCCCCTCCCCAGTAAGCAAGCTGCCACGTAGACGTAGGGGGGGTGATGATGGATGTCAGAGATGAAAGGACATCAAGCGGCAATGGTTGCGAGGCGTATCCCATAAGCTTCTCCTTCTCCTCTCTCTCTCTCTCTCACATTAAACCAAAAACCAAACCAAACCAAACCAAGCAGTGCTTTTCTCGTTCCCTTTTGGCGCGCTCTCCTAGGCTGGCTGGCTGGCTGGCTTTATATAGAGAGAAACCCCTCACTTCCCTCACTCTTATCTCTGTCTCCCACCCAACATCTCCACCACTTCACTCTTCATCTTCTCTCTAGTGCCCTACTCTTCTTCTCCTTCTTCGCCTTCAGGTCTGTGTACTTAAACCTGGATTTTAGAGCTAAAATTAAGTAGAAATAGATAGACAAAATAGGCGACACTTGGCTTTCTTTTTCTGCTTTATTTTTCATATTTATTCTTTTTAAAATCCTCTTAATTTGATATTGTCCAGAGATAATCCCATGGATCTGTTCATGACTGCAGCTTTCGTTGGGGACCTCAAGCGACTAAAGAGTGATTCTTTCATTCATATATATAATCTTTTTCTATTTACCTACCCATATTCTTTCTTTCTTTCTTTACATTTAGTTTATATGTCTTTCTGGTAATTAACGTACATATATATGTGTCTGTCTAAACAACAAGCAACCAAGAAATCTGGGAAATCATTTCTAACGTTAATTTATCATCAGGTTTAGCAAGCCAACATGATGACAAGGGAGATGCAGGTAGAACAGTACTGGGAAGGGTTAAGGATGCGGAGGGACGCACACCTTTGCATGCTGCTGCAGCCTCCGGGAAGACGCATGTTTGCAAGTATCTTCTCGAACAACTCAAACTCGATGTTGATCTCAGGGATGGGAGAGGTACTATATATATATATATTGTATAACAAATTGCTTGCATCATTCCTTTTTTAGTTGTGCCTGATTTTGACATAATATACATGCCTGTTTTCTACTGAATTGACTAGCTCCCCTAGCTAGGGTTCTTGTAAATTGAAAGATTTTACAACTGTCTATTAATGTGTATATGTAATCATGTAATCAATCTTTTCTTTTTTGATAGTAGTCGATGTAATCAATCTCCTCTTTGCAGGCCGTACTCCTTTGTTTTGTGCAATCATTGGAAATCACCACCCCACTGCTGTGTACCTGCTTGAGTATGGTGCAAACCCAAATGCAGTTAATGCTATTGGAGCCACTCCTTTCCATCTTGCTGCACATCAAGGTTAATTTCCTCAGTTTCATGCAAGAAACTCCTTGTCCCAAATTCATTCTCTTCCAGTCATTTGTTGCTAGCTAGATGTTATGCATTGAATATTCGAGCACTGTATTTAGTGCCATGTTAACTATCTCTTTCAAAGTCGGCCTAACAAGCTACGATGTACATGCTTATCACGAGGACAACTGAAGTGCAGATCGATTGGTTGGCTAAGTACTTGTTAGTGGAACTTATTGATCACTTCCAGTTTTTTTTACACCCTTCTTCTCGTTTGGACGTGCTTTTGCTACGTTAAACTATGCTACATACAGAAGAGCAAGTGGCAAAAGTGTAATTAAATATTTCAGATCGAAGCTAGCTCTCTTTCCAACAATCTATTCCATATTTCCTTAACATCGGATCGATCCATTTCTTTCTCTACCCTTTTCATGAATCTCTGTGCATGTTTGTTTAATTTCTATGACTAAGTACTAGTATGCGTGGTTCGGTTTGTACTCACTCTCACATAGTTTGGTTGGGTTTCTTGCAGGACACAAGAAACTTCTGCAACTTTTGATTGCAAAGGGTGCTGAAATTGACGCGGACTTCGGATTTGGTACTCCCCTACAACGAGCTGCTAAATGTGGGAACAAAGAAGCAGCTATAATCTTGCTGGAAAACCATGCCGATGTAAGCTGGAAATAATGCGACTTTCATGTTCCTAATTAATGCTTTGTTGTCTATTAGAATTTCCACCCTTGGGCTATAGATCTTTGTCAAGTTGGTATATGTTTGGGAAATCTTGATAATATATATATAACTTTTTTATCATACTCTCGGCAATCGGCTGCATCATTGCTATGTTAACTACCTATTTTATTATTCGAGCATTCATAGGATTAGTTTAGTTTCTTTTGCTCCTTTTGTTGTTGACTCTTCTTGGTTTCTCCTTATGCTGAAAGTTGAGCCCTTCTCGGTGATGAGTATATTTGACCATTTAATTCATTCTATCGCTCTGTATCAGCCAAATAAGAATCAACGATGCCCGTTTTCTCCACTAGTGTCGGCTATTCGAGCTCACTCCTTTGAATCTGTGAAGCTATTGCTCAAGGTATGATATCTCTTCAATTTTCAGTTGGTAAGTTCACATCCGTTCTTTGTTGATAAAGTGCACACGAGGATATATTCATCACAGCCAGCACGTCGGTGCCATGTATATGAACTTATGGAGGGCTTGAGCATTATGTGGTGTAATTCTATTACATGTTTTTAAGATAGTTACTGGTTTACCTGACGCCAGGCTGGAGCTGATCCATACGCCAGTTCATATGGACTAATACCTATTGAAGCAGCAGCTACTGTTGGGGGGTCAGAAATTACCAAATTTTTGCTGAAAACTGGAGCAAATCCTAATGTCACCAATTCCGTGCGTCTTTTCCCCCACTCGCTTCAAATTTGATCTCTCAGTCTCATAAATCAAAGAGCAAGTAGTTTTAATTTTGGTGATGGGCCACAGTAGTTCTATATTGTTATGGTGTGATGTATGATTGTATAGCTCTAATCTTGTGTAAGTTGATGTTGGAAAGTTGTGCTTATTCCACCAAACATTGTGGTCTGTAGATAATTTTATTTAGGAGCAGGCAACTATAGAATGTTTGTCAGTATGTGTTAGTCTTATGCCATTGAACATGTTAAGTTGACAAAAAGGTTTGATATCGTACGTTCTGTAACGATGTGTATACATCTGGACAGTGTCATCTGACCCCACTAGAAGTTGCTGTATTAGCTGGTCATTATGAGGACGTCATGGTTCTACTCCCAGTTACCACTCCCATTCCCGCTGTTACAGACTGGACACTAGAAGGGTTAATCAACTACATCTTCTCTGAAGAAGCTGTGCATAAGGTAATATGGTCCTTGAGTTGGTTTTTACAGACTTCTGTTGTGTTTGGTCTTTCTGTTATATATCGTGTCTCGTTTCTGAACTCAGCTAAGTTGAAATACTTTACAGAGAGAGCAAGGACGCATGGAGAAATTTTTGTTGTCGAAGTCGAATGGAGCAGAAGCGTTCAAGAGACGGGAATATTTTTCAGCAATATTTTATTACTCGCAGGTTTTCTCCTTACTCATCTATCTGTTGTCTATTGTTGTGGAAACCCGATTGGTGCCTTGAAATTTCATTCTTCATTAGTTAAATTCTTCTAGAACCCGACTTCATAGTTATTCCTTAGCATAGCAATCAAAATAGGTGCATGATTTATGTCAATTCGTTTATAAGCTTCCTATTAATCTGTGTCTCTGTTCCTTTCTGATGCAAATTTTAGGCCATGGACGTGGATCCTTTGGATGCAGCTGTGTTATCCAATCGAAGCCTTTGTTGGGCTCGGTTGAATGAAGGAGATCGTGCTTTGCGAGATGCTCTGCCCTGTATCTTGCTAAGGCCCAACTGGCCCAAGGCTTACTATAGGGCAGGTGTGGCTTGGAAGTTGCTCGAGGTATGTACCCTACTTGTTTCGTGTGGTTTTTCATCTTTCAAATTTTCTTGGTTCTCATGTTAATCAAAATGAAAAAATGTAATGAATTTATTTGTTTGTATATCTATCTAATTTTAGTCAGCATAATATGTGTAATGCAGGATTTCTCGAAAGCAGTAGGGTGCTTCACTGCTGGTCTTCAGTTGGATCCTGGGAACAATGAGCTTCTTCTTGTTTTAGGGTAAATGTTGGTTGGTGTATTTTCCTTGATTTTGAATATTTGATTCTTCATTAATTTAGTATTACTGGATGGCATGCAAGAACTAGCATTTAGGTTCATCATTCATTTATCTTGACTGAGAAGAGGGCCATTATTAGTTCCCGCTGTTATTCCTTGGTTTAAAAGCTTTCACTGTCCAATCTGGTTATGGTCTGTGCACTACTGCTTTAAATTTCAACAATTCACTAGTAAGCCGCTTGACTCTCTTAATGAGTGCTCTATGGTTGTATAAACCAGAGAAACTGTGGAAGCTATGCTGCGGTCTGGCAATGGACATATGGAGGCGTGAAGCTCCACCGGTTGCAGCGGATCGTTTTGTCATGGTGGTGTTAACTTGTAGGAATAGAACAGGTAGCTTTGTGAAGCTCTCGTTTTGCTTTATACAGATGGTGTTGAAGTGGAGACAGTTAACTATGTGTTACTCTCCTGTTTGTGCTTCCTAGATAGATGTATGTAGATCCATGTTTTGTAACCCATTACTCGGTGGGAGTACTTTTATATAGTAAAGCTTTTGTAAATGGGTTGCCATCGTATTAACTCTGGAAACATATGGCTTCGTCCTGTGCATCCTACTTAACTATGTACAAGACGTATATCTGCTGAAGATTGTGTTATGATTTGCTGTCTTGTTCCAAATTGTTCCAAATTAATTTCATGTTCCAATATTGCATCAGGGATTAAAAAGAAGTTGGGAGACCATATGACAGTCCTCTAATTACCATTTGCACTGTGGCCCACACTTAATTGGTTTCAAATTGTAAAAGATATCCTCCATGTTTTCTCCGGTTTCAACTTTGATAATATATTAGCAATAATCTTACGATTCTGTAACCTTGTTTTTCATAATTGTAGAATTCATAAAATTCAACTCAAAACAGAAAAAATTTTCATTTAATTTTGAAACTTTCACACACAATAAATTAGGCACCTTCATGGTAGTCACACTCTCGGTGTTTCTCATAATTGTTATTTTGTTAGACTTAATAATAAAACCTAACATACCTATTTATAAAGAGTGACTTAACGAGCAAAGACATAACTCCTAAACCGAACTCAATTTGGACTCTTAAAATCCAATATCTAAAGAATTTTAAAACTAATTAAATTAGGCTTAGTTTTTTTTTTTTGATGCTATTTTAAAAAGGTTGGAGAGTCTGTCAGGCAACCGCACGACCATCCCTCTCAGACAAGTCCAAAGGGGAACATTAAACTAAGCTTGCAAGTACAAACATGACTACTCAATTCTGTCAGTTGCAAGTGTCTTCAGCGCCATTGTTGTTGCAGTGACTAACTTGAATATTGTTTCGAACAATAATATCTTCTTTGAGTCGAACCAAATCTTCAGCTTCATTTCATTTCCATGTTGCATGCTTTGCTTCAAATGCTTGTTCCATATCCCATTTTGCTTGCCAAAGAAATCTTGTATAGTCTTCCATTCAAAACTACTTCCAAAGATACTCTTCCATTTTTTGTTGCTCGCAAAAACATTCATCACATTCTCAATTGACAAAAACTTATCAATACCAATAAAATTAATTTTCTCACCATAAATAAAATTAATTTCTTCAACTTCTTTCCCTTCAATTTATTTTTGGCCTTTTCTTCTCTTCTTGTTCAATATATGTCAATTTGTCTCCCTCAAAGAACAAATCAGTTTTTTTTTAGAATCAAATCAAATTTCATTCCAAAAAAGGTTAGGGAGACCCTAACAACAGTGTGTGTAATACAATTAGCCTCAAAGGCTTACTATAAGAACATCAAAGGAATGAATGAACTAAATCAGAGGGGATCTGAAAACTTGATACCCTAGTAGTCACATAATCTTTGCATTTCTAAAGATAAAGGTCTAGATTTGAGGTTATGCCACCCGTTGAAACGCAACTTTAAATCTGCACAAATTGTAGCTATCATAGCATCCGGAGAACGGCAGCAGTGTGTAAATAATCGAGTATTCCTCTCCTTCCAAAGATGGTAGATACATGCGCACCAAGCAAGGCGCAGTATCATAGATTTGAGAGTTTTTTTCTGTAGAAATTTCTGTGCCCAAGAGAATTCTGCTTGCCAAGGACCAACATTTCTTGAAATATTACAGAGATGAAGTAATTGGGACCATACCTCCACTGCAAAAGGACATGCAAAAAATAGGTGATCTCTAGACTCCTCAGGGTGCGAACATAAGAGACAGTTTGAAACAGAGACTATTCCCCATCTTTGCAGTCTGTTTCTGGTAGATAAACGATCTAGTATGGCCAGCCATAAAATGAAACTGTGCTTGGGTATAAACCCAGCAGACCAAAGAAGTTTAAACCAAAGAACTCTAGGCTTTTTCACGCGAATAAACTCCCAGGTGCTTCGGACTGTGTTTCTACCAAAAGAGGGTAGGTTCCAGCAGATTTGATCATTGTCATCAGATGGGAATATTGAGTCAGTGGCCATCTGCTGTAATTGAGTAATAATAGGCAGACGTAATGCAGGCCAATTCTACACATTTTGACTGATGAGTGTGTGTACTTTTGCCTGTAAAGGAATCTTGGCTCTAGGAATTAATGCTGCAGAGATAATAGAGGATAGGATACCTTGAGGATGCCAATTGTCCCACCATACATAAGTGCGCTGCCCGTTGCCAATAGAGTGAGAGATAGCTGATGAGAATAATGGCCTAAGTTTTAATATCTTCCGCATACTCCACGAGCAAACAGTTGGGATTGGTATACTCCATATACTTCGACCCTTCAAGAAATAAGTATCAATCCAAGCTACCCATAAAAGAACCCGCACAGAGTAGAATATTCCATAGGTGCCGGGCAATACAAGCCTAGTTCCAATCTTTGAGTTTTTTTATGCCAAGTCCACCTTCTTGTCTTGGAAGTGTTAGATCAGACCAGGCAACTTTTGCTCTCCTAGCATTAGCCTCACTACCTGACCATAAAAATGAGGCACATAATTGCTCTACTTCTTTCAGAACTTTGGAAGGTAAAATGAATATACTGGACCAATAGTTTTGGATGCTAAACAAGACTGACATAACAAGTTGCAGTTTACCAGCAAATGATAGATGTTTAGCACTCCAAGAATTAATTCGAGCCATTATCTTCTCTACAAGGGGCTGACAATAAGCATATGATAATCTGCCAGAAATTAAAGGAACCCCCAAGTATCTTACAGGCAATTTGCCGAGTCTGAAACCAATAATCTGAGTGAACTGTAGTGCTGCATCATCAGAAACACCAGTCAAAAATACTTCACTTTTTGCTGGGTTAAACTTGAGGCCAGAGAGGGTGTAGAACTCCTGAAAAACTCTGTTAACAGTAACAACAGCTTGTAAACTACCATCGGAGAAGACCATTAAGTCGTCAGCAAAGCAAAGATGGGTGAGTTGGATAGCAGAGCATTTAGGGTGATATGGAAGAGAATGTTCAGTAGCAGCTTTCATAAGTAGACAAGAAAGAATTTCCATTGTGATGACAAAGAGATAGGGTGATAATGGATCACCTTGTCTCATACCTTTACCTCCGGGAAAGAAACCACAAAGTGCACCATTCATCGAAACAGAATACATGGCTGTGGGGAAACAAGCTTTCAGCCATTGAATAAAACGATGAGGGAACTTCATGGCACTGAGAACATTTAAAAGAAATGTCCAATCAACAGAGTCGAATGCTTTCATCAAGTCTATCTTCATGATACATCTACTAGACAGTCCCTTTTTGTGGTAGTTATGCACCAGCTCATGAGCTAATAAGATGTTATATACAATACGCCTACCCGGAATGAAGGCGGATTGGCTGCTGCTGATAATGAAGGGGAGGCATTGCTGCAAACGGTTTGCAAGAATCTTGGATATGCATTTATAGATAGTAGTACAACATGCAATGGGGCAGAAGTCGGTTAATTTCTGGGCATTAGGTACTTTTGGAATTAGACTAAGGATGGTGGAATTGACACCCTTCAACAATTTTCCAGAGATGAAGAATTCCTGCACTGCTTTGACGACATCCGCACCAATAATGCTCCAAGTGGCTTTGAAGAACTGAGCATTATAGCCATCAGGTCCCGGAGCTTTATTGTTTCCAAGAGAAAACATTGCATCTTTTATCTCTTTTTCAGTAATATCAGCAACGAGCAATAAGGAGGCTTCATCAGCCAGTGTTCGTTGCAAAATGGACTGGAAGAAAGAAACAGATTCGGGGCGAACATCAGTGTTTTTCTTTCCCAAGAATTCAGAGTAGAAACTTACAATAGCATCTTCGATGAGTGGAGGATCAGTAATCAGATCGCCATGAGGAGTAATAATAGAACGGATGGAGTTCCTAGCTTTTCTGGCCTTCATGACATTGTGAAAAAATCTTGTATTGGAATCGCCACAAGATAGCCAATTAATTCTTGACCTTTGCTTCATGTATGATTCCTCAGCATTTTTCAATTGAGAAAGGGAAGCTAATAAACTCTGTTCAAGCAGTAATAATTCAGAGTTGATAGCACCCACAAAAAGTTGTGATTGGACAGCTTTCAGCTCCTGTTCAACAAGCAAGATTTTCTGTGATAATTCACCATAGGCAGAATGATATAATTTTTTAAGATCACCCTTCAGATGTTTCAGTTTCTGCCATAACTGGAACATAGCATATCCATCAATGCGCCTGGACCAAGTATTAGTAACAGTAGTAGAGAACTCAGGGTGTGAGAGCCAATAGTTGCAGAACTTGAATGGCTTCGGCCCAAAAGTAAGCAGAGTAGAGCTGGTAAATATAATGGGACAATGATCAGAAATCCCAGGAGTTGAGAAGGTGACTGAACTATGAGGAAAATCTGCAAACCACTCAGCATTGACTAAGAACCAATCTAATTTCCGAAAAATAGGGTTATCAAACTGCCTATTGGTCCAGGTGTAGAGAGGACCAAGAAAAGGATGGTCAAGTAAGCCATTTGATGTCAGACAAGAATTAAACTGAGCAATTTCAGCAAATAAATGGGAGGTGGAGGTATTAGATTCAGCAGTAGAGCGGACAATGTTAAAATCACCTAGTAAGCACCAGGGCTTCATCCCCACAACTAAAGCAAAGCTTGTGATGCGTGGGAAAAGAATTGAGGAGCGCTCTTGAGCTGAATTGGATCCGTAAATGAAGGAGGCATAGCAACTTGTTTTTTCTCTTGGACAATCAATGGAGCAGTGTAGTGCTTGAGCTGAAGAAGAAATAATAGTGATGGACACCTGATCTAACCAGAGAAGCCAAATGCGCCCAAGATGAGCATGTTGATAGTTAGTAACAAAGCTCCATTGAGGCAAAAAGTTTTTCCTAGCGTCCTGCACATGATGAGGTTGGATTTTTGTTTCTATTAAGCATACGACATTAGCAAAACTACTATGTATACTGCGAATAACTTCTTTCTGTTTTAAGGGGTCATTAAGACCCCTCACATTCCAAGTAAGCCACTTCATCAAGTGGGCAAAACAAGAGGTACCGTGCTCTCTGGAGGAGAGGATTTAGGAGACTTTTGCTTGTTACCCCTGCCACATTTAGGCTTGGATCCCTTGGCAATTTGCTGAGTTAACACACTGACACCATTAGATGCAGCACGAGTCATTTTTGGACTTGGAGCTGTTATTGGTGCAGTAGTTGTATTAACAGAACAAGAAGCAAGATCAACAGCCGGTAAAACAACATTCACCTCCTGAGAGGACTGAGAGTCTGCAATTAGGTCAGTAGATGTAGGGGCCTTAGGTAGATTAACATGAGAAACTGTCGGAGCAGGGGGCAGATTAGTCATAGAAGGTGCACTGAGTACATTGCTAACAGAAGCTACAACCTCAGGAATAACAGATGGTTTTAGGACATTAGAAACAGTAGCTTCAGTAGCTTGTTTTTGAATGATCATAGCAGCTCCCGCAGCAGTAGAAGTTTTCTTAATCCATTGGGTCATTAACTTCTTCGTTGGGTAGGCAAGTTCATGATGACCCCATGTTTTACATTTATCACACCATTGAGGCTTCCAGGAATAAGAAATAGCTATGACAACACATTCCCCATTAATATCTATTGTCATCTCATGTTTGAGAGGCTTAGAGAAATCAACTTTAATGCATACATTTGCACAATTGTCTCGAAAGAGTTTGGAACAGTCCTGGTCCCATGGATGGGTGTGCCAACAACACTAGCAATGTAGCTTAAACCCTCATTAGTGAGTAATTCAAGTGGAACATTTTTAAACTTCACCCAAACAGGATATACGGCAGAAGAGCAATCCAATTTTTGAAAGGTAGAAGTCCAAGGTGAGAGCATCAATTGAATGCCAGCAACATGCCATGGACCACTGTGCAGAGCCCGGGAGTAGGCAGACTCATTGGGGAATTGGGACAAAAACAGATCATTCTTATAGGTAGAAACGAAGATCACACCAGATCGACCCCAAAGCATATTAGCTATAGCATGAATTAGCCTAATTTTAGGTGCAACACCCATGAATTGCCTAATTAAACATAATGAGTACTTTTTGCGACCAATAGCCAACAATTCAGGTGGTATGGATATAGTAGATTGATCAGCAGCAAGGATCGGTTCAACAAATTTCAGAGAATGCGGAGCAAGGTTGGTAGCAGTTACCTTAGCCCAAGAGGGACCCGGAGTATCAGACGGTTTTTTCGCAGCCGTAGCTGCTGCAGATGGAGCTTCTGTAACTGCTGGAGAGGTAGACGAAGTAGCCGGACCAGATGTTACATCCTGAGAGCTCACAGTAGAATCCAACTCCGTCGCATCGAAAGCCACCGGAGCTAAAATATTCGCCGGAATTTTCCCTTTGAGGCGCAAGGTAGCCACCAACTTAGGGTTAGAGAGATTGAGCTTGCTCAATTCCATGACAATGGCTGATTTTGGGCGAACCAAACCAGAAGCATCGATAATTGGAGAGACCATCAGAAAAGCAATTGATTGCTAGAGAAGTACTAGAACACCAGAGAAGAACAAGAGCACAAGAATTTTCCTGGAAAATCTGTTGAAAGAACTAGATTTTGCGGGAAAATTTTTTTAGAGAGAGAAACGATAGAGAGAGAAGCTCTCAATTTTTTGCAAGAACAAATTAGTTTCAACAGCAATTATCACATTTTTTTTCTCCTCCAGTTGTCCAGCTTCTATTTGTTCACCTCCATTATCTCCCTAGTAAGAAAAAATATTTTCTTGAACCAGCAACTCTTCTTTTTCCTCCTCTTGAGAAAATAATTCCTCCGCCTTGATTCTTGACAACCTATGCCACTCACCATAAAACTTGGAATCTTGATTGTAATCTGACAGTGACAAATTTTTTATCTTAACTCTTTCCTATCTTTTAATTTCACCAGCAAAATCATGACACCAGCGAGGTGTAGTATGAAGTTTTGTTTCCACAAAATTTTCATCCTTAGCTTTATAAACTTCGATTGGCAATAGAAATAATGTACTTTCATCAGCAACCAAATCCCACACATTGAAAACTTCCATATACTTTTGAACTTGAACAAACCATGCATTGTAGCCTCCAAAATTTATCAAGTTAAAACCTCCCCCTTTGCGGTTCGGTCTCTAAAATCCAATCTCGTTGTGTCTCGTCTTCTTCGGTTATTTTGTTGTGAATCACCGCACGTCAAAGGCGCTCCCAAATGAATTCACCAAGCCACCCTTTTTAGTTTTTGCAAAACACCGGTTTCCAGCAATTTTTTTTTTTTAAATGATCAGCGAATCCGCTTCCACCAACAAACACTCACGAGCAAGTTTTTTTTTTCTTCTCTCCACGAAATTTTCTTGCCATTTGCGCTTCCTCCACAAAGTTTACAAAATGATTTTTTTTTTTTACACAAACACAATTCTTCCTTCACCACCACCACCTTTTTGTTTTCACGAAGTCAATTTTTTTTTCACTCTTCCACCGAAACCTGTCACTTTTTCTTTTTCTTTTTTCTCCATGCTACACACGAACACGAACACAACTCTTCACTTTTTCTTTTCGATTTTCTTTCTTCACCAACTGCCACGATTATCCTTTTCCACCAATAGAGCCTTATATTTTTGGCTCACCACAAACAAACACAGGTTTTTTTCTTTTTTCTCTCCCTCCGCAATTGGTAGCGGAGCGTGTGAGGATCCGGTGAAGACGTTGCGCAAGGAGAAGAAAAGAAAAACTGTGTTCCAGAAGGAGAAAAAAATTGTTCGTGAATTTTTTTTTTCGTGCGGCAAAAATGCTGGTTGAACGCCAAAATAATTGTTTGTGAGGGTTTTGCTGACATCGTCACAGTTGGCAGCCGTGTTCAACAATAGCCAAAAGGTACAGTGATTTCTTTTCGCATGCCTTTGGTTATATTATATCAAAATACAAAAGTGAGGTTTTGTATTTTCAATTCGGAGGCCTTGAGTGAGGTTTTGTATTTCCAATTCGGTGGCCTCGGTGGATTTATTTTCGTTTGCTGAACGAGATTTGTTTCTTTGGCTTATGATTGACGTAGTAGATTGGTACTTGTGATAAAATTAATCTATCATGTGTGTAGAATATGTGAAGTGTCTTGTTTTTAAATTTAATGGCCAAGATTTTTGAGATATGGTGGAGGCAGATGAGGACTTTTTTGAAACATATCAAAATATAGGATGTTATTCAACATGGGATTCAAAATCATACAGAAGAAGAGGTGGAGAAGAATGGTGAAGCACTGGACTACCTTAAGCAACAGGTGGAAATACATGTTTCTAAAAAATTCAAGGATGTTACAAGTGCAAAAAAAGTACTTGGATGTGTTGCTGAAAACTTATGGTGGTGGAGAGGATGTGAAAAAAGCCAATTTGCAAGAGTTGAGGAAAGAGTTTGAGTTTTTCCGAATGGGAGAGGAAGAAAGAATTGATGGTTATTTCTGTTGGTCAATAACTTGAGAGCCAATAGTGAGAAGATGACAGATCTTCAAGTTATCAAGAAAATTCTCCAAGCCTACCATCCAGTTATGATTTTTTTGATTCTAATGAGTGTCCCAGCTCGACAAGCCAGACTAATCTCATCCGTGACCCGACACCCATTCTCGCTTCCCGGGCATTTATGAAAGCTGTTGAACAATTACAAGATCCCAAGACTTTGACGATTGATGTGTTAAAAAGTGAACAGATTGTGCATGAGAATCGCCTCAATTTTAGGAAGAGGAGGACAAGTGAACAACAAGTGTGACAACAATGGCCATGACAGTCAAGTAGATGCTAAATTTATGGAGAGTAGAGCTAGTGGTTCTAAATTGGGAGAAAGTATTATTTGCTAATTGTAGAATGGAAGACAAATTTGATGGCGAGGAGTCATGTCTTGTCCGTTAAGTCAGAGTCTTTATAAATAGGTATGTTAGGTTTTATTATTAAGTGTAGCAAAGTAACAATTGCGAGAAACACCGAGGGTGTGGCTACCGTGAGGGGCACTAAGCTGTCGCCTAGTTTATTGTGTGTGAAGACTTCAAAATTACCTGAAAATTTGATAATGGAGTTCGGCCAATAATTGCTTACGTCTCCGGAGCACCACTATTGCGGCCTGCTCTTTATATTAAGAGAAGAATATGTAATACAAATTTTGGGATACATAAAAGAGAGAGGGAGTGTTACTTATATAGAGCTCCACACCACCTCAAAATCAACTTGCAATAGATGTGGGATAGCAAATAGAACACCTCTGTGAGGACCCGGGCAAAACTATAGGCTTGACCTCCCCACCTTATTCTTACACCTTCTTCTTATGGGTCAGTTCAACAACTAATGGATTCGATACCCTGGTTTTATTCCATGGGAAAGCCCGGGCAAAAACCCATCCAAAATCAACATACGACACTAGTAATAGCGAACCAAAGATTGTGGATTCGGAGGTTCGTCATAGGTGGAAAGGTGTTAGGCACCTACCCGTGTTGGAGCGAAATTTTGTGCAATTGAAGAATATTTGTATGCCTTGTGAGTGTGTTGTGCATAGTCTGGAAACAATCAAACAAGAAAACAAATAACTGTTTTTTGAAAGGAATGGGGTGAGGAGGGGATTTGGCTTGAGTCTCCACCACTAGAGACCACCCGCGTAATCCGGCAACCGGGTTCAAAGCCACGTAGTTCTTACATGTTTTCACACAACAACTACATCAGCAATAGAAACATTAGTTCATCACAAATCAACAACAAGAATCAAGTAAATAGGATGGGAGTTACATCTTGTAGCCCTCTTCTAGCTCCTTTGTTTTGGGTGTCTTTGGAACCCAATCTTCTTCCACTCCTAAGCTCTATCTTTAATCTCCTCTTGACTTCTCCTTGCTGACTTCTTCTTGATGCACTTCACCACCGAAATCCTCTAGAATAACAACTCTAAACAATTTTTCTAGGTTTGGAGAAGTAGAGTTTCTCCAAACACCTAAGCATTCTAGTATGTGTGAATATGAGAGTTTGGGAGCTCTTGTGTGTGTTTAGTCCACTAACACCAGTATACAGTAAGTCAGTACAGGAAGGACACTAGCAATAGCTTTATCCAGTCCAGTACATTGAGTCCCTTTTGTCCTAGCTGCCACTCTCCTCTGGCGAAAGTAATTATAGAGATGTGTGAGGGAGGGTGTCTATTTATAGTGTTTTGGGGTGTAAGTGGATCATCATAATGAACAAGATTCTTGCTGAAATTCTGGAGAACAATGGCTAGAGCCGAATTAAATCGAAAAATGTCCAAAAAATTACGTAACAGTGATGCATGGCCGCCAAGCCCCCTGGGATCATGGCAACATGGCTGCCAGGTGTCGGCAGTCATGCCCACATGGCTGCCATCTTTGCACACTGTTCACACGTTCTTTCCATTTCGGTCCCGATTTGCCTTAATTCCATCTTGGCTTGATTTTGACGCCTAAAATTACTGCCTGTCAGCCTAGAAATCATCCTCTATCTGATTTTCAATCCCCCAAATCATTCCCATCAACATTAAACACCTAGATTGCTTAGTTTTTATATCATTTACTATAAAACACACCCTTCATCAAATGGAAACATCAATTCTGAAAAACTAGAGCTAATTGTGGGCTACAAGGAATGTATTTTATGGGCTGATTATTCCTGGAAGATCCACACTTTATTAATTTTAAGTCCAAACATACTTTTGGCCTAAAGTTAAGTCATGTAATTGACATTGGGTTAGAATCACTTAAAGTCCAAATTAATTACAATGCCACATTCCATTAATCTAAGCTCCAATATATCTCTAGCCTAGGTTAAGTCATCTAATTAACCTTGGTTTCAAGACACATGAAGGTTTAAATTAATCAAATATGAGTGGTCCAAATTTGGGGTTCACAGATGCCCCTCGTTGTTGAGTTTTTAGGAACTAAAGACAAAACATTACTAAAGAAGAACAACCAATTTTGGAAATGCTATAAATAATGATGTGGTTGGCGTGTCATGAATTGGAGTATTTCATACTTCGAGTATGGGAATCATCTCATCCCAAGGCTGTGCTGGAAGGGTTATCTAGGGAATCATCCGATCCTACTTATGCCACTGAGGAAATTGATAATCACCTTGGATGTTATCTAGGGAGGTGTCTGACCTCAAGGTTGTCTAGGGAGAGGTTTCATCAAACTCTCAAAGCTTTGTCTAGGGAGAGGTTTCATTAAACTCTCGGAGTTCGTTTGGGGAGGGGTTTCATCAAACCGTTAAAGTTTTGTATGGGGAGAGAGGTTTCACTAAACTCTCAGGTTTTGTCTGGGGAGAGAGGTTTCATTAAACTCTCGGAGCTTATCTAGCGGCTTGCACTGTCGGCTGTCAACTTCATCGTCTGTCTCATCGGATCGGGGTGGTCGTGCCCCTAGGGTCAACTGTTCGTGTCTTACGGCATCTATTACCCCTAGGTCATCTATCGTCTGGGTTCGGGGCTCATCTTGCCCCTTGTCAGCCGGCAGGCACATCATGCCCCTTGTCTGCTAGCGGGCACGTCATGCCCCTTGACGGAATCGGGGTTTCATGCCCCAACAGCATCTCTAGTCAATCCTTCAGAGGTGGGGGTAGCATGCCCCTGATTTTAGTGATTAAGGGTCATTTATGCCCAGAACGGTTACTCATGTCTAAGGAATCTAACTCCATTCTCAAATCAGAATAAACGAGCCCACCATGCCTTGGGCTAGAGATGCTGTTGGGGCAACCCCTTGGGTGTTTTTATCAGAATATTGAGACTCGACGGGTCCCACATGCAAAACATTAATAAAAAAGGTTGACCCTTACAACTCGTTTCACTGAGAATGCCCCAAAATCGCAACATATCAAATTTCTAAAATGGGCCTTACAACTCGCTAAGAATGCCCAAAGCAACAACACATTAGATTTTTCAAAAAATTAGGCCTTACAATTGAGAATGCCCAAATCTAATCATCAATTCATCTATTCTTAGGACACCATGCCTGACTGTATCAAAGTAAAACAAGTCATAGGGTAACATCCCCCAACAACGCACTCCTAGCCTGGATTGGGGCCCGCCGTGCCACATCTAACTATGGTGGTCAATTCAAAAAAAATCGTCTTAGGGTGCAAAAATTGATAAAAAGCTGAAACGAGCGTAACCCAAAATAACCAAATTAATTAATGATAACATATGAAATGACCAAACTGCCCTTATGTCCCCGGGTTACGGTATAAACCACAAATGAATCGAGAAATCAATATACATGCCAAGGTAAACAAAACTGTGTCCAAACAGAAACCGGCTCTATGTGAGCCGAACTCCCAATACCGGCAACGTTAGCCATGACACAATCATCATCAATTTTATTATAAATTAAATAATAAATTATACAAGGTAAATGAGTATGCAGCGGAAGACAAAATAACATAAGAAAACATGAATGTAATGCACCCTATGGATCTGACCCGACGAGAGGAAAATGCCGCCACCTGCTGATATGCACCACTATTGAACGAACAGTTAACCTGTAAAAGACGTGAGGGGTGAGACCAACTATTGTCTCACCATAAACAAATAAACCAAGATATACACATGTACAAGTCAACCACGAATACACTGGTACATGGCAATAAATTTCACAGTGTACAAAGAATGTCATCAACAGTGCACATCACAAGTCGTCAACAAACTTTTATCTGACATATGTACTTCATCGTCTTACTATGAACATAATTCTTCAATTTTATAAGGGTTGTATATTTTATTATTAGGGCCCTCTACTGTGTGCGTCGGGCGCGGTAGCGACTGGCCAGCTCCCCAGGGCATTTGCCCAAACATAAACCATATACATATATCAGTACACCGGAATGGGTAAGTTCCGACAAGTGAAAAATCACTAACAACCAAGTGGCCGACAGCTCTAGGAGGTGTGCTCTCCTTAAAGAATACATAATACAAGAACCTTAGGGCACACCCATCTATCCCCAAGTCGCCGGCTCTGTGAGGGGTACTCTCACTAATATACTATCGAGGGGCGTACCCATCTATCCCCTCGTCGCTGTCTCTGTGAGTACAACTCACTATAAATACAGGACCCGAGGGGTACCCTCTCCCTCGCTCGGTGCTACAGGTCAACAGCCCCACAACAGAAATTATTTATCTTTTAGTTTACCAGTTTAGTAAGTTGTTAATGTATTATGTATAAAGTAGTTGTATGCTCTTTAACAATTCTTGTACCATGTGTGCTCCTTTTCTATCAGTACATCTCAAGTACTCAAAACATGATGACAACCATCATAGGTATCATATCATATAACTAGCACACAATAAGAAAATATAACACCAGCATGGCAACTAGAGCAGACAAGAGCATACAACACAACAAGCACCCAGACAAACAACGTTTGATAGAAACAAGAATTTATCATGTCATTTACCCATGACCATCAACCAGAGCATTGTGGGCAGTAATGGCATACCAGAGTTTATAAGTCCTCACCTGGCCATTAGTATCGCCTTAGAAACTAGCGGTTTGTCTTGCTGCCACTCCCTTGCAACCAAGGCCTAAATATAGAGACGAAGTCACACAGATGCGCACGCAAATTGTACCACAAAGATGAAAACATGCACACTATATATTTACTAGTAGACTACGAACGACAATCATTGTCCTGACATGGCACAGTTAAAGATTAGAATCCCCTTCCAATTACTCATTCAAAACAATGTTTGAAAACTAAAACTTATTTTATAACCTTGAAAGTGGCTCATGGCACATGAAACCCAAGGCATTATTGTTTAACTCTATAAGTGTGAGGGCGTAAAGTCTAGCTAATATATTGTTGAAGAACTCAAAAAGACACATCAAATTTCAAGAGCACCTAAAGCCCCAACAAGTACCTCCACACTAATCTCGGACAACCCAACCAGGTTACCCATCAATACACCATGTGATAGCCCTCAAACAATAACACTAATGATATCGCTGTCCTCTTTGTAAAACTATATGAAAACCCAAGCATTCTCCAATAAATGTAGAACCTTATCCACCTAGGCTATTACTAGAATTTTGAACCAAGCCCAAAGCCAAAATCGTAATTTACCATGGTTTACAACAAAGATTTAATAAACTCATTAGACACTCAGCAACTACTTCTGAAAACAAACCGCCGATCCAGTATATTACATTTTCAAGAATTGCTACTTCATTATGCCACTTGATGCCAAATTATAGTAACAGCCAACCCCAAAATAAATTTCTAGCAAGCACCCTATGCCCAGAAACTCCCAACTGAACAATTTACCCCAAAATTCAAAGCCCGCAGAACCTAAAGAAAGCCAAGAGAGCGATATTTTGCTGAAATCTTACTAGAAATTAAACAACACTGCCCCGTACAAGACCAGACCCAAAAGCCTAGAATTCTACACCAAAGCCCAAAGACCAGCAACAATTCCATCAAAACAAAACCATGAAACATCAAACGAATCAGGGACGACTCGTGAGTGCGGGATGCTTACCCGGAGCACAGACCCGATAGCAACGTGAGACACAAAAACCCACTACCGGCGGACAACCACCCGAGTACGTGTAACCCGACACCCAAAACTCAGACTTGCAACTCACTGCTCCAGCACCACTCGTCCCTGTAGGATCCATACACCAGCCAACAAGCCCGAACACCGCCAACCCACGGAACCACCATCTCCAAGCCCAGCAAATTTAATCGCATCCACCACCATGAGCAACAATCAACCAACCTACCGAGTTAACTTCCACGCACATCAGAAACAAGAAAGAAGAAAAGAGAAAGAGGAATGGAAGACTTGGGCTTACCGAGAAGGCGACGTCAGCATCTCCCCGTCGCATTCAAATCCACGCATGGGTCTCGAGCCAAGCCTCCACGGCTCCCTCCCTCGACTCAGCAGGCCGGCGGCGATGGCTTGAGGGACCTGCAGCGGCGGCACGACGAGAAGAAGAAGGTGGCGTGTGGTGGTGATGGTGTTCGTGTTGGTGGCAGCGAGAGAGAAAGGACGGCAGCGACTGACTTCGGGAGAAAAAAGAAAGAAAAGAAGAGAGAGAGAGTGAAAAGTTTACTTTTTATACCCTAGGGTTAGGGTTGATTTCGACCGGGACCAAAACGACGTCATTTTGGTCTTAGGCGCGGTCAACCCTCTTCCCTTGGTCAAAACGCAGCCAAACCTTGAGTTTTATGCCTTAGCTCCCTTAAAACGACGTAGTATCAGGCAAAACTACATCAAGCCATGTGTTTCTCCTTGAAACACAAATTAATTCCAAAACCTTATTCTGATATAGGATTATTCCACATAAAAGATATATTTTCAAGGAAAAATAAATTAATAATAAATTTTTTTTGACCAAAAATTCCCGAAAATCGTGCAAGGGTAAAATTGGAAATTAAATTCCAAAAATTCCGAAAAATCCATAGAAATTAAATACCGAAATTCGAGGTGTTACAAAAGTCGGGGCACGTCATGCCCACTAGTCTACTATCAACAAGTGTTGGGGTACCATGCCCCTAGCAACATCTTTCTACAAATGATTTAGGGCATGTCATCGACTCTAACTGTCAAAATCATTAATTCAAAAACTACCTCGGGGCATTTTATGCCCATAATCAAAAATCAATTTCATGATGCGGGCATGGTCCACCCTTGGTGTGTAAAACTATTTTCGACTCAAAATCAACCAAAAATTGGGGCATGACATGCCCTTAGAAGAATCAACATGGGGTGAAGCATGCCCTTAGTATACAACTTTTGTAATCAGCCTCAACTAAACAAACATCGGGGCATGACATGACCTTTCAAAACATCAATTAAATAGAATCATCAAAACTCGGGACATGACATGCCCCTTGTGTATAAATCATCTCGACAACTTAAAAGTCAATTGTAGTTGGGGTATGGTATGCCCCTATAGTGCAACTAGGAAATAGGTAGATGTAGGACCCATCTTGAAGTTTGCTCAAATATACACAATGGTCGTATTTGCTTCTTGTGTACTTCTGATCCATCATAAACTTGTCAAATCGTTTGTATCACTGTTTAGGTGATTGCTTCAATCCGTACAACAACTTGTCTAGTTTACATATCCAATTTTCTTTACCAGCAACTTTACATCCATCTGGCTAAGACATATAGACTTCCTCCTCAAGTCACCGTATAAGAACGCGGTCTTCACATCAAGTTGAGCTAGCTCTAAATTCAATTGTGCTACCAAGGGTAACAAATTCTAACAGAGGAATGTTTAACAATTGGAGAAAATACCTCATTATAATCACTTCCCTCCTTTTGAGTGTAGCCTTTAGCCACCAACCTTGCCTTGTAGTGAATATTATTCTTGTTAGGAAATCCTTCTTTTTTAGCAAATACACATTTGCATCCAAGTGTCTTATATCCCTTTGGTAGTTATGTCAACTTCCATGTCTTGTTCTTCTAAAGAGATTCCATCTCTTCCTCCACTGCCTTTTTCCATCTGCTACTTTCAGAACTTCGAATGGCCTCTGAAAAAGTTGTTTGCAGGGACTTGTTGCGAACCTACCTAGACCAGTGGAGATGCCAAGGGCAGACTTCAAGGATAAATTCTACAAGGAGTTCCTTACCGTTGGCTTCCTGGAGGACCAGAAAAAGCAGTTTCTTGAGGTGAAACAAGGGCCCGATGAGTCGGTTTCTGCATTCAGGATCCGGTTCTGTATCCTTCTCTCTTACGCCAAGGAGTTTGTGCCCGATGAGGTCACTCAGTGTAGGCAGTTTGTTGACGCTCTGCGCCGCGAGTTGGCGATAGTAGTGGCTGGTGGGAGACACCGGACTTGGGAGGCAGTTTGTGAGGCTGCTTTTGATGCTGAGAGGATTCAGTTGATCGGGCAGGAGGCTCGGGCAGCCGAGCGGGGGAAGCAATCAACAGTGTCTGGACAAAAAAGGCAACAATCTGATTCTGGTGATGCAAGTTACATGAGTCGACAGGGTTCTTCCTACCAAGGTTCGAAGAAGTCCCGAGGGCAGAATTATCAAGGTGGACCGGGCAGGTCTTCGGGGGGAAGGTCTTATCAGTTTGGATCTCAGGGGCGGGGTCCTTGGACAAGACCTCCTACTATATGTTAATATTGCGAGAAGCAGGGACACCATAAGTCGGAGTGTTACAAGAGGATTCGAGATAGTGGTGGTAGTGGGTTCTAGTATACCGTACAGAACTCTGTGGCTGATGGTACAGTTCCTTCTGGTCCGAACAAGGGTGGTGGGCACCAGGGAGGAAGTTGTGGGACTTCTGGAGCTCCGAGCCACGGAGGTGCTACTCGATCTGCTGCAACTCCTAGGGTGTACTCTATCACTCTGGAGGAAGCTACCGACGCCCCAGAGGAATGAGATGTCTCGAGAGGTTTCACTTTTGTTTTGTTTTTTTGTTATTTTACCATGTAAATTTCGAGGACGAATTTTTAATGAGAGTGGAACGTTGTCAATGCTAGTTTAGTGGAACATTCATATAAGTGAAAATTGATGCCATAAATGAGCGGAAACATAAATATTATTAATATCACTAATATTAATATTACAAACATTAAAATTACATTGTATTATAAAAAAACAAAACAACAAAAAAAAACATTCATCTTCTCGGTACGACATTGACCCTGAAGCTATTGGGGTCATTATTGATGTTGACCTGATGCTGTCGTCCCATGAGAACCACATGCCGCCCCTATTGTTCTGGCCAGGAAACTCGAACCGGTTTGCTGGAGGAAACCGTAGTGGGATGACACCGTGATCGTCTCCAGGCTGCCACTGGGTCTCCGTGAGAAGAACCATGTTGGGCTTGTACTGGTTCTTCAGGTCCCTCAGGGTACGCGAGAACTCCTGGGAACCCCTACCGATTCCTCTGCAGTTCCACACCAGCAGTCGGGCCTTTGGCTAAGTTGGAGGTAACCGAGTTACTCTGGGCATGCTCTGGGCAGCCATCGAGAGCTGGTAGTAGGTGCCTTGGTACAGGAAATGGCAAGTGGGCTCTAGGTTGAATTCCTAAAGTCTTTCAGAGATGAAAAACATGACGAAATTCGCCGAGCCGTAGAAGGAGGTCCTCAGGGTGCCTCGGTCCTCTAGGAAGAACGTCTCTTCTATAGGAGTGATGAAGAACCTCGACGAGTAGAGTTCTTCGACAAAGACCAGACTGGGCATCCTGCCGAGCTCGTTCGGTAGTTCCTCCGGACGTTCGTTGATCATGCTGTAGGCCAGCCGGTTTCTTCTGCCTAGGGAGGCACCTTCGACAAAGATGACGGATGATGGAGCAGGCATCATGTTTTGGACGCGTTGGTTTTGTTTTTCTGAGTATTGTGGTTTCTTTTGCCTTAGCGATTTGTTGCTTTAAAATGCTTTATGGTTTCGCTTTCCACCGTTTCGCCTTTTATAGAAAAAAAGGATTTCTATTTTTTCAATGTATAGCCCCCACACGTTTTCGGAAAGTTTTAAATATTTTTCGGAGATTGGAAAAGTAGATTCTTTTCACAAAACTCCAAACCGCTTTCATTCTTCAAGGTGTTGCCTTTTGAAAATTTTGTCGTTGCCTCATTTATTACTTCATCACTTTATATGTTTTTCGGGCTACAAACGCAAGTATTTTTCAGCTCTTTTCCATCTCACAATTTTCTATCGCCCTGGCTATCTTGGCGTTTCTTTTTATGGTTTTTTTATATTTTTCTACATCTTTTATCACATGCATTTGTGACCGTTGTGGCTAGATTGATGGGACCATACCTCGAGTAGAGTTCATGTGCGACAGGGACGTCATAGAGGGGCACGATATCTGGAAGACGTTTTTGGCTTGTGGACAGGTGGATAACGTTTCTTTCGAGGGACACAGGACGTTATCGTGATCATCGCCTTGCGAGTTAACCGATGTCGTTTTCACAAGGAGAATCGATATCTCCGTCGGCTATACGAGTTGTTTTTTTTTTTCTTGAGTTTGAGGACGTGTACGATCGATCTAGAATGCTGATCATGAAAAAAGAGTTTTGTTTGTTTTTAATTTCTTTATGTTGGTTTTACTTCCTTTTGTTGGTTCCATTTTTAACATCTTTATGTTTAATTTTATTTCCTTCTTATTGGTTTTCTTTTGCCTTAAAATGTTTTGTTTTCCATTTAACATAAAATTTATATTATAAAGAGAGAATTGTTTATAAAGGAAAAAGCTTGTTTATTTATTCTTCATAAGATTTTTACAACAGAGAAGGGGTACCCTATGGGGTTACTTACTTCTCTAGATCTTTTACAAGTTTTTGTATGATCTCAATCTGAGCGGAGAGTCCCGTACACGCCAGTTTGATCTGCATCACCGCCGAGCTGGCCTTCTTCATTGAAGTGTTCAGTTGCGTCAGTGTCTGCAGTGGGGTA
Organism: Turnera subulata; assembly: GCA_028386065.3. NCBI lineage: Eukaryota > Viridiplantae > Streptophyta > Magnoliopsida > Malpighiales > Passifloraceae > Turnera > Turnera subulata. The sequence goes on along the minus strand of JAKUCV010000198.1, from coordinate 23,164 downwards.
TCGCTTGGAGCAGTTGCCTTGCCCTTCCTATCATCAGCATCCTTACGACCAGATGGCTCCTCCTTGCCGACAGGTTTCTTTCGCCGTCTTCTGGAGACGACCATATGTTCCTTGAGACCGATGATGTTCGTCTTAAAGCGTTTCTTTGGAGGTTCTTCATCGGAGTCTGTCATGAAGGGATTCACACCACCGGTATAGCTCAGCTCCTCTGAGTCAGAGGTAGTCCTGGTTCTTATGGGAGAATCCATGACCGAGAGCGAGATTGCCAGGTTATAACGATCGGTTTTTTATAAGGGGAATGAGATATCGCATAGTGGTAAGAACGGCATCTCGTGTTGATTCAGAGTATACCAGAAGCTTACCATGGTAGGACCAACGGATATGATGATTGAATTTCGAGGACGAAATTCTTTTAAGGTGGGTAAGACTGTAACGCCCCGATTTTTCGTATCTTTAATTTTAAAAAAAAAAGATTCTGGTGACGGAAATAAAATTTATTTTCCTTGGAGTTATTAATTTTGAGTGGGTAATATGTCGTGTTTGAGTTTCGTCGGATGTAAAATGCGTTTCTGGATGAAACACGAAGTTAATCGTAGTTTTAGTTTAAACTACGTCGTTTTGGGTTAGAGGAAAAAAAAAACAACCCCTAGGGATGGGTCAACCTGGGCGGGTTGACCAAGCCAAGCCAAACGACACGTCGTTTTGGCCGGTTGGGTCAAGCCCTAGGCACCCCCTCTTTCTTCTTCTTTTTCTTTTTTTTTCTCCCTTCTCTTCCTGTTTCTTCCTTTCCACCACTGCCTTCAACGGCTTTGTCTCCCACAATCTGCTCCAATCATGCCATCAATGGCATGATACCCAACCATCTCTCCCTCTTTCTTTACTTATCTCTTCCTTTCCTTCTCTTTTCAATTTCACACCCGTCCACCATCACCCACACCATCTCGTCTCCTCTCCTCCTTCACACAAAAACCGTCGCCACCACCATACCTTCTCTCCTCTCCTTTCCGTGTCACCGTCGTTGAGACACAAATCCACTGCCGCCATCATCTATTCCTCTCCTTCCTCCTTTGATTTCACTAACCCACAAGCCAGGGAGACGGCTCTTTGCTACATCAAGGTCGGAGGCAAAAAACACCAACCGACGACCCACTGGACGGAGAACTCGAGGGTCGAGCTCGAGTGTCACCGTCGCGTGTCGTCACTGTGTTGGTAAGCCACTGACCTCACTTTCCCCTTCCTCCCTGTTTCCTCTTCCTCTATTTGTCCTTGCTTTCTCGAGTTATGATTAATCGGGTTATGCTGCTGGTTGTCGGCTTGTTGTGGTCGTTGGCGGACGATCTGGGTTCGGGTTGGTGGTTGTTGCTGGTGGCCGGTGATTGGCTTTGGACTGTGTTGGGTTGGTCGGTGGACGTGGTTGTTCTAGCGGTTTTGAGCAGTTCGATTTGGTTCCAAGCAGAGGGTTGCGAATTGACGGTGGTGTGTTCGAGGTCGAGTTGTTGCTGTTCTGCAAACTGGGCGAGCTTGCATTGAACAACAGATTCTTTTCCGGTAAGAGTTCCAAGTCCTTTTCTCCTCCTTCATTTCGATTAATGCATGTGGTTGGTAAGCTTTTGGTTTGGCGGGCTGGTTTTTGGATTGCAGTTCGTGGTGTGTCTCGTGTTGGTGTTGTTGGTGGAAGGCAGTGGTTTGGGTATCCTGAATCCAGCTTTGCACTCGGGGGTTTTTCCGGCGAGGTTGACCGAAATCCGGAGAGGCTCGGGAATTTTCCGGCAAGGGCTCGGGTTCTGTCCAGCAGAACATACTTTCCTTCTTCGACTACTAAACGGTATTTATTTCCAGTTTAGTCCCGGTTTCGTTTGTATATGTTTTAATGGATTTAGTGGGTGTATATACTTTTATTTCTGTATGAGATTAGTGGATTATCGAGAGTGGGGAGTTAGAGAGTGTGGCCGGAAGACTTACCGACACGGATAGAGTTTTAGGCTGATCAACTCTGGGGCTCGGAAACAACTTTAGAACGATGTTTAGGAAAACCGGGCCCAGGCCCAATAAAATAATTATAAAGCTTAGAATATTTTTATGGACTTAAAGATTTGGACTTAAGGCCTAATAATAATTAAATAAGTTATGGACTTTAAGGAACGAGCTTGAAGCCCAATTGGATAATTCGTTAGTATGGACTTAAAGAAGTGAGCCTTAGGCCCGGGAACCTGTTTATGAACTTAGACTCGGAGATTTCTTAATCGGATAGTTATGGGAAGGTAGGGTATTATTCGGATTGAGTATACCCTAAGCATACATGCACGATTTTTACGTTTTAAATTGTTTAGTGATTATTTTATATGCCGGTATTCAGGCACGGGTAATACCTCAGGAGCTGGGGAGTCGGGCTCGAGGAGAAGTCATAATCAACTTTTCGAGGTGACATTACAAGTCTTTTACATATGTTTTGTGAATGCATGTTGGTGTGGTTAGTTAGTTTACTTGCCTTGTTTGCTACATGCAGTGATTGGAATTATGTGCCTGTTTGCTCTCACATATCTAATTTCGGTATAAGTAATTGCTATGGAATATAACATGTTATTATGTTTTGGCGATAGTGTGAGGTTATGGGCCAAAGGCCCGTATATGAGAATAATACATAAAGTTCACACATCCCTGGAAAACATAATGTATGGCACACAGAACTGTAAAGAACAACTAAGAATAAAATACTAAATTCTATTGTGAAGTCGACCGGTAGCCCTGAGGGAGGGTTGGGTACCCTCGGGTCACTTTATGCGGTTTAGCATGGTTATCCCAGGGGAAGGTAGGTGCACCCCTGGAAGACTTGCACCAGTTAGGTGTGTCTGAGCACACCCTCAGGGAGCTAGCGGCCACTCGAGGTTTATCGGTGGTTTTTGACCTCAGAATCTACCCCTTCTGAGGTTTGACACTTGGGTTTCACACCCGGATCTGATCAGATACGCTACCGAGACTTGACTCACAGTAGAGGGCCCAGAATAATAACAAAATACGTTGAAACTAAACAATAAATACAATAATGCGAAAAGATGACTATGTGTTGGTGTGTGATCCTAATATTGCTTGTATGCTATACTTGTGTTCGTGAACAACTCACCCCACGAGCATGACTTCACTTTTCTTGTGTACATAGACTTTTAATGATCACTGAGTAGGTGACTCACATAATCGCCACCGTTGTTTTTCAGACCTTAGTTAGCGTGTTGATTTTGCCTCTATCTTTCGACTCGGAGTTCAGACGCTGATACCTCAGCAGGTAGTTGTGCATCATCTCTCGGTTGGATCCATAGAACCCATATGCATGTTGTTTTCTCTATCACGATTTTATGTCATTCTTCTTCCGCTGCCTAGGACTTATTTTGAGATGTCATAATTGGTTCATTACTTTGTTGGCAGTTTGCCGGGACCTGATTTGTAATATTATTTCAGCGCTTTGCCGGGTTGATTTATGACTTATTAAGCTGGTTTATTCCCTTACATTTTATGACATCTCGGTGTAAAAAAAAAAAAAAGTATTTATGGATGATGTTTGTGGGTCGAGGCATTAGTTTAAGTATCCCAGGTTTCAAGGGTATTTTGGTAAATTCCTTTTATTTAATTGTTTTATTTCTAAAAAAATCGGGATACGGGCGCTTCAGCAGGCGAGGGCGGCTCGCTGGTGGCTGCAGATGCGGGCTGGAGGTGGCGACGAGGAGGCACGAATCGCTGCTGTCGTGGCTCGGCGTCGTCGGTGGTGCAGGGCTGAGCAAGGCATCGAGGTAAGGAGGCGGATTTGCAGCGAAATCGGGCGGCGAAGGCGGCGGTGGCTTGTGTGGAGGTGGTTGCTGCCGGGTGGTTGATGGTGGCCGGCGGTGTGTGGTGGCTCGGGTTGTTTGTTCTATTTATTTTTATTTTTTTTCTTCTTTCTTTTCTTTTTCTTTTTTTCCTGGTTCTAGTGAAGGAAGAAACTGGGTTTTTTTGCAGAAACAATGAAGGAGAATTTTGTGGTTTGCAGGAGGAAAAAGAGTTGGTGAAGCTGGGTGGTTTGGTGTGTTTTGCAGACGGTGATGGGTACGAGCAAGAATAAAACGCGCAGGGTCACAGGCTTCACAGGAGGGAACATACCCTCACATGCACATAGGAAAAAGGCGGCTGCATAATTCAATTATGCAGTCGTGTCCCGTCCGGACAAAAAAATATCTATAATACCCCCTTGACTTAATTTTTGGTCCGTAAACTCGAGGATAAACCTGACTTTTCTCGAGATTCCTGGACCCGAAAAATTCCAACTTTGGTCCGTAAAATCCGCAGAAAAATCCCGGGCGTGGGACAAAGCTCGGTTTTGGAATCCGATGCATAATTTACCCTGAAATAATTACCCAATATTATTTTTATATAGTAAATTACTGTACAAAGCATTTTACAGTCCCGGTAAAAATATAAATTTTTACCCGGGCTGTTACAGTCTACCCCCTTTTAAAGAATTTCGTCCCCAAAATTCACTCCGAACCGGTAAAGAGATGCGGATACTGGGATCGCATGTGCTCCTCGACTTCCCATGTTGACTCGTTAGCGGAATGCTTACTCCACTTGACCTTTACCATGGGAATGGTGTGGTTCCGTAGCTGCCGTACTTCCCGAGCAAGAATCTGTTCAGGCACTTTTTGTGTAGGTAAGATCTTCTGCCACTTCAACATCCACTGGGGCCACGATATGACTAGGATCTGATCGGTATCTCCTCAGCATGGAGACGTGAAACACATCATGAATACGTGATAGCTCATCAGGTGAGGACAACCTGTAAGCTAGTGGTCCAATTCTCTCCTCAAACTCTTAAGGTCCGATATTTCTTGGGCTCAGCTTCCCTCTCTTGCCGAACCTAATCACACCCTTCCAAGGTGCTACTCTGAGGAAAACCTTCTCACCAACATTATACTCCATTTCACGTCGATGTTTGTCGGCGTAGCTCTTCTGCAGATCCTGAGCAGCTCTCATACACTGTCTCACCATCTGGATCTTGTCCACTGTCTGTTGGACTAAATCCGGTCCAACGATCAGTCTCATACCTTCTTCATCCCAACAAACTGGACTTTTACACTTCCTTCCATAGAGGGCCTCAAAAGGTGGCATACCAATGCTGGAATGGTAGTCGTTGTTATAAGCAAACTTTGCTAAGGGTAGATACTTATCTCAACATGTCCTCCAGTATCTGTATGGTCCTCTCAGACTGTCCATCTGTCCGAGGATGAAAAGCAGTACTGAAGCTCAACTTGGTTCCCAGCGCTGCTTGTAAACTCTTCCAGAAACGTGACGTGAATCTGGGTTCTCTGTCAGTGACTATAGACTTTGGAATCCTATGTAGTCTCACAATCTCAGCAATGTACTTACCCGCCAAAGTGTCCATGGTATCAGTTTGGCGGATAGGGAGAAAATGATCCGATTTTGTTAATCGGTCAACGATGACCCAAATAGCATCATGTTGCCTCTGAGTCATCGGTAAACCAATCACAAAATCCATAGTGATCATCTTCCACTTCCACTCCGGTATTGTCAACGATCTCATCTTGCCCGCTGGAGGCTGATATTCGGCTTTCACCTGCTGGCAAGTAATACATCTTGCGACATACTCTGCTACGTCCTTCCTCATACGAGGCCACCAGAAATGATTCTTTAGGTTCTGATACATCTTGGTGCTTCCAAGATGCATCGCATACGGCGTCATATGATCTTCTTCCAGGATCTGACTACGCAGATTACTGACATTGGGTACACATACCCGTTTCCCAATCATCAGTGCTCCATCATCTGCTATGCAAAACTTGTCTTCTTTTCCGCTCCTTACTCTTTCCTTTAGCTTGACCAGGTCAGGATCTCCATCTTGTAACTCCACTATCCATCCTCTTAGGTTGGACTTGACACTTATGTGTGCCAGCAAAGCTCCTGTATCATCCACTATTAAGTCAACTCCCAACTTCCTTAACTCGATAAGTGAAAACATCGAGTAACTAGTGGAGGCATCGTCCGATTGTCTCCGGCTCAAAGCATCAGCTACCACATTAGCCTTTCCTGGGTGATACTCGATAGAACAATCATAATCATTAAGCAACTTAACCCACCGTCTTTATCCCAGGTTAAGCTCCTTCTGAGTCATGATGTACTTGAGTCTTTTGTGGTCGGTGAAGATTCGGCACTTCTCTCCAAACAAGTAGTGTCTCCAAATCATCAAAGCCAAGATCACAGCTGTCATCTCAAGATCATGAGTCGGGTAATTCATCTCATGAGTCCTTAGCTGTCTAGAGGCATAGGCAAGCACTCGTCCTTCTTGCATCAGTACGGCTCCTAAACCAAGTCCTGATGCGTCACAAAACAGCACGTACTCAACTCCTGGCTTCAGTACTGTTAGCACTGGTGCCGTGGCCAGCTTCTTCTTAAGTTCCTCAAAACTCTGTTGGCACTCCGGGCTCCAAAAAAAAGCTCGTTCTTTCCTTAACAGCTTAGTCATGGGACTGGCTAATAAGGAAAAACCTTTTATGAACCTTCGATAGTATCCTGCAAGGCCAAGAAAACTCCTGACTTCGGACACATTCTTAGGAGGCTCCCACTCCAACACAGCCTTAACTTTGGCAGGATCAACCTTTATTGCATCCCCGCCTACTACATGTCCGAGGAAGGAAACTTCTCCAAGCCAAAATTCACACTTGCTGAATTTGGCATACAGCCGCTTCTCCCGTAACCTTAGAAGCACTATCCTCAAATGCTCTTCGTGCTCTTCCTTGCTCTTGGAGTAGATGAGGATATCGTCGATGAAGACCACAATGAACTTATCCAGGAACTCATTCAGTACCAAGTGCATCAAGCACATGAATATTGCTGGTGCATTGGTCAAACCAAAAGGTACCACAGTGAATTCAAAGTGGCCATACCATGTGCGAAAGGCTGTCTTCGGTATGTCCTTCTCTGAAATCTTGATCTGGTGATAGCCCGATCGGAGATCAATCTTTGAAAACACCGTTGCTCTTTGAAGCTGATCAAAAAGATCATCAATCCTCGGTAACGGGTACTTGTTCTTGATTGTCACCTTGTTGATCTGGCGATAGTCTACACACATACGCAGACTACCATCCTTCTTCTTCACGAAAAAAACTAGTGCACCCTATGGTGAGGTACTAGGTCTGATGAAACCTTTCTCCAGTGGTTCGTCTAGCTGCTTCTTCAGCTCCTGAAGCTTTGTTGGTGCCATCTTGTATGGTGCCATCGAGATAGGTGTAACTCCAGGTACAAGCTCGATGGCGTACTCAACCTCTCTGTCGGGTGGCAAACCTGGTAGATCATCTGGGAAAACATCAACAAACTCCCTCACAACCGATACATCTTCTGGGGTAGGATCTTGTGTTTCTTCGCCTGAAATGTGGGTCAGCAAAGCGTCTGGACCACGTTGCATCATTCCGTAGCCCTGGGTAGCAGAGATACTACATGTGGTTGTAGTTCTCCCCACTCCGGACAAAACAATCGACCGGCCCTTGGCGAATGTCAACCTCACTTGCTTAGCTCGGCAATCCACCAAAGCTTGATACTTCGACAACCAATCCATGCCTAGGATTATATCAAATCCTCTCATGTTCATGACAATAAGTCGAGCAGGAAAGGTTTCATTCTTAAACACTAACGGCACATCCTTACAAACTCTATCTAACCTCACTATGATGCCTGCGGGAAATCTAACCCTCATTGGTTTTTCTAGGGATATATCTTCACAGTTATGTTGCATAGCATAGGTTTGAGCTATAAAGGAATGTGTAGCTCCAGGATCAATTAATGTGAATGCAACTCTACCATGTACTGTAAAGATACCTGCTATAACTTGGGCAGCATCAGGGTCTTCTTCTGCGGTGATGACAAAAGCTCTGGGGACTGTTGTGCTTTGGTTAGCTCCAGATTCGGTCCTTGCGGAAGGATTCCCACGACCACGACCTTGTCCTTGAGCTCTGGATCCACCTGGGATGCTAGCCATAGAGGCCTAAACTGTTGGTGCCGGTGTAGAGTTACTGACTCTCCCAAGCTTTGGACATGCATAACGATAATGTCTCAACTCATTGCACTCGAAGCATCTAACCGATGATATGGGACGTCGGAAGCGGTTATCTCCAGAACTAGTCACTCCAGGTCCACTCCATCCTCCAGTCGGAGCTCCGCGGTTGTTAGTCCATCCACGTCCATAGGTCGTCAACTGGTACTGTCCTCGTCCAGCTGCAGGTGCACTAGCGGCAGGTACATATGGCTTCTTGTTCTGACTAGGAGGAATCTGCGGTGCATTTCTCTTCCGGCAATACTCTTGTTGGTCACGCAATGTAACTTCAGCCTTCTGAGCATCCCTTACCATGTCCTGATATCCAGCATAGTCCTTACATCCCATGATAACTCGGATGTCAGGATGTAGACCTCTCCAAAAACGTTGGCATCTGGCTTTGGTAGTTACTACCAGATCTCCAACATACAGAGACAAACGATCAAAATTCTTCTCATACTCTGTCACCGTCATACCATCCTGGCACAATTCTAGGAATTCGTGCTGCATGCGTTCCTGAAATTCCTCGGTAATAAACTTGTCCTTGAACATGGCCGTGAACTCAGCCCATGGCATCACCACTGGTTTCGGCAGGTCTCTTATGGTAGATTCCCACCATGTTTCTGGTTTTTCCCACTAGTCTGTTGTGCACTTGATCTTAAGCATGACCATGGTGATCTGACGTAACCACTCGTCCGCCTCACGAGGGTCAGTCGCTCCTGAGAAAGGCTCACCTCCAAGCTCAGATAGCTTGGTAAAAACAGGGTCTTCGACTGGTCCCCCAACTGTCTGTCGATGAAGGATCTGGGTCATCATGTGCATCATCTGCAGGGACATCTGGTATGGCATACCCGGTACCCCATCGTAAATATGTGGTTCTTCTACGTAGGCATGCGGTTGACCGATTGACACTTTGTCCTCTTCCAAGTGCTGTTGGGCGGCATGCTGGTGTCCTTCAGCCGGATCCATCTCGTCCTTCCTATATGAAGATGTATGCATGAGTATTATATTTATAACATGTGGAGCAGGATATGCACAGACAATCAAACAACAACCAAAGACCTACAGCCCGCTCCGCTACCAAAATGAAATGCCCCGATTCGTATTTACCGTTATACACAGTAAACACGTGGGACCACATACTATTATAGTAACCACAGTGGTAAATATCACAAACCAACAGTAATAATACAATGATAGTACATAATACAACAACAGTACTCGTCCCGGCACGGAGATATTATTTCAACAAGCATCAGTTCTGAGTAATAAAATGCAAGCAGCGGAAGTCTTAATACAATACAAAAATAAGCAATAATATGATAGTGATGCAACGCAAGATGGATCCGGGCCTGGCAGAGGGTGCGCCACAGCTTGCCTCGAACGTACCTGAGCTACGCACAAACAAACTACGTGACCAGGTCACGCAGGCGAGGGGTGAGTCCGAAGTGCTCACCGGGTAAAATCCATAAGCAAATATACATATACAAGCATCCGTAAATAATCAAGTCACATCAATAGCATCTAACTAAGGCTCTCACGAACCTCAAATAACACACTCTGTGATTCTAGACACGCTATACCAATTTTATTATCAGGGCCCCTATCACAAGTTAAATGGTGGTCGTCGCCTGGTAGTCAAGCTAGCTAGGCCGTGGACCCCGCCCTGGTACCTCTACGTATAACTGGCACAGACAGGGAGTAGACCCCAAGCACACTCTCCCCCAACGCCTAAAATAAAAATTGGTACAAACAGGGAGCAGACCCCAATCACACTCTCCCCCAGCACTATAGAATAAAGACTACCATCTGGTTGTTCCAACATTTAACTGTGACTTACTAGATGTCTAAGTGTTTCCAGTTCATTATTTCTTTACCCTCATCTAGTTACTTAATTTCTTTTATCCTCCATTATCTCATTATCCCGAGTAGGCTCACAGCCTCTCCGCTCGTCTGGATAATACAGGCTTATTTCAACTGTTTTCCCATACTAGTACCCTCGGTACTCTACTCACACAATTTTCACAGTCGACAACAACAGTAATAACCTACTAATACCAACATTTCTAACATTATCAATAACATCAACAGTAGCATCAATTCAGCAACATCAACGGCAACAAATATCAATTAAATTCTTCTCACAACAACCATTCACAGCCACAAAGAATTATTCAAGCATATAACACACATAATAAACAAACAACAACTTGGTACTATGGGCAGTATATAAATATTTACTTATCCTCACCTTAGCCGATTCTTACTCCAGAAAGTCCTCGAAATGTTCCGGCTCAGGCTCCTCAGGGTACTGATCGTTATCAATTCTTATATCAAACAATAATTGATGCACACATAAGATGATATGCAAATGCTCGACTATTACTGTAAGCCGTAAAATAAATACTGTGCTAACTCGGTACTCCCCCGGGTTATTCCCATTATCATCATAATTCACCATTTAATTACATAGGCCGGAATTTTTTTACTATAATTATATCCGGTTATTATTCCGGTATTTAATACTTTGATAATACCCTTTCCATAATTATTTCATAAGTATTTACTTTCCAAAATATTTCTTTTACTTATATTTTTCCCAAAATAATTATTTTCATACAGTATACCATATATAATTACCATTAAAATTCCATTTTTCAGTATTATTATTTTTTAATTATTATTATTCTTTCTTTCTAGATTTTATTTTATTTATTATTATTTTATTTTTTTCCCATTTTATTCCCTTTTTATTAAAATCGGACAGGGCCGAGTAGTACTAGCCCAGACCATGCACAGTGCCAAACCCAGGCCCCAACCAGGAGCCCAGGCACAGGCCCACGCGCAGGCCTGGAAGCTAGCCCAACAGCCCAGCCCGCTAACCAAATCCAGCTTCAAACCCAACTCTGAAACCCAACCCAAACCTCGACCCGACTTGCAAAAACGGGTCAAACTCGACCCATCTGGGTCGTCTTCAACCCCGGATTGCTCACCTTGACGGACGGTGGCTGGGACGCAAGGCGAGGTGCGGGCAACGTCAGCATCGAGAGGGAGATGTGAGAAGGTGGAGGCGCAGGTGAGGGCGGCTCGCTGGTGGCTGCAGATGCGGGCTGGAGGTGGCGACGAGGAGGCTCGAATCGCTGCTGTTGTGGCTCAGCGTCGTTGACGATGCAGGGCTGAGCAAGGCGTCGAGGTAAGGAGGCAGATCTACAGCGAAATCGGGAGGCGAAGGCGGCGGCGGCTTGTGTGGAGGTGGTTGGTGCCGGGTGGTTGATGGTGGCCGACGGTGTGTGGTGGCTCGGGTTGTTTGTTCTATTTATTTTTATTTTTTTTCTTCTTTCTTTTCTTTTTTTTTTCTTGGTTGTAGTGAAGGAAGAAACTGGGTTTTTTTTTTGTAGAAACAATGAAGGAGAATTTTGTGGTTTGCAGGAGGAAAAAGAGTTGGTGAAGCTGGGTGGTTTGGTGTGTTTTGCAGAAGGTGATGGGTACGAGCAGGAATAAAATGCGCAGGGTCACAAGCTTGACAGGAGGGAACATACCCTCACATGCACACAGGAAAAAGGCGGCTGCATAATTTAATTATGCAGTCGTGTCCCGTCCGGACCAGAAAATATCTATAATACCCCCTTGACTTAATTTCTGGTCCATAAACTCGAGGATAAACCTGACTTTTCTCGAGATTCCTGGACCCGAAAAATTCCAACTTTGGTCCGTAAAATTCGCAAAAAAATCCCGGGCGTGGGACAAGGCTCGGTTTCGGAATCTGATGCATAATTTACCCTGAAATAACTACCCAAGAATATTTTTATATAGTAAATTACTGTACAAAGCATTTTACAGTCCCGGTAAAAATATAAATTTTTACCTGGGCTGTTACACATCAAACTTTCTCCACTAATGTCTTGTTCATACGCTCTGACACCCCATTCTATTGTGGTGTTTTTCTAACTATGAAGTGCCGAATTATGCCACAGTCTTGACATACCTTTGGGAAAGGATTACTCGTATACTCTCCACCATTGTATGTTCGTAGAACTTTAATCTTCCTTCTTATTTGGATTTCAATTTGAGCTTTCCACTTAAGAAAAATCCCAAGCACTTCATACTTCTTCTTCATTGTAAACACCCATACTCTTCTAGAAAAGTCATCAACAAAAGTGACAAAATAGTATCTCCCTCTAAGTGATTGAATCTTGGCAGATCCCCACACATCTGAATGCACATAGTCTAGAATCCCCTTGGTATAATGGATAACAGTGCCAAACTTTACTCTTCATTGCTTTCTTAGAACACGATGCTCACAAAACTCTAATTTGCAAGTCTTTATACCTTTTAGCAATCCCTTCTTGGCAAGATTGTTGCCTCTACATCCTTCTTGTTTTCAGAAGTTATTGCTGCTACTGTCGTAACTACTATACTACCTTGGGAGTAATACAAATTATTCTTCCTCAGACCTTTTAACATCACCAATGTTCCTAGTATTGCTTAACAATTCTATCTCGCATACTAACAACTAGGCCTTTTGCTTCCAAAGTCCCCAAAGAGATGAGATTCTTCTTCAACTGTGGAAAATATCGAACATCTCTCAAAATTCTCATGGATTTGTCATGATTTCGCAACTTGATTGAACATTTCTCGGCTATTTCACATGGGTTTTCACTGTCCATACAAACAACCCCTTCATTAAGATCTTCGAAGTCAAAGAACCAAGGGGACTAGTGGGGCCATAGCCTCCCTAAACTCATATAGTACATTATGTATCAAACAATGCATAAAGTAAAGCTTGACTTGGTGTGGAATATTCTATTATATTATTCTTACTAACTTGGGTTTAAATAAATACGATACTGAATTATGTAATCTTTTTGTTGACAAGAACTTTTCGGTATGATAGAATAAATATGTATCAATAGCACAAGGGCTATAGCTCAATTTGGTATAGCAACTCATTTACACGCATGCCAATGCTTCTTCAAAGGAGTTTAGAGAATAAAAAACACTTATTGGGAAGTCGATGTCTTACTCCAGTTTACTTGTGTGGAGTCTTCTTGCTCGTTCTTCTCGATGTAGGGATGTAGATGGTGTTTGTTTACATTCTGCTCCTTAATTCCACCTTGAATCTTTGAAAAACTAAGAAGATATAAACAACCCACGTGAGATCTGAGAGAGAAAACGAGAAGAATCAAAAGAGTACAGTTTCTTTAAGCTAATGCGCTTTGAGAGAATTATCAACCCCTAAAACTGAAGGAATAAGGTTGTATTTATTGTAATCGGGGTCCTAAAAGTTGGTTTATATGTTGTAATGGTCGAAAATCAATCCCTAAATCAAAAGGTCACGAGTTAAGATTTTAAAAAATGAAAACCGTTGTGCACCAACTGTTTTCCATCGATGACCGACACAAAGGTGGCGATCTTCCTATATGATTGCCCTGCCTTGGCGGACTTCGTGACAAGTCCACCCAGGCACCAACTATGAACTCCGATTTTCATACTTTTCTTGACACCTTTCTTTTTCATGGATTCCTTCTTAATCATGATTTCTTTCCAAGCAACTAGGCACATTTATTAGCTTCTAGAATCCTCTAATTTTGCCTCTTCTAAGCTTATTTGACCTCCACACTAAGTGATCAAATCAATTTCCCTTTCATGCCAAAATAATACAAAAATAGGCAAAATAATATTCAGCCTTTAATGAAGCTTGAATATACAAAAAAATGGTGTTATTAGGTCTGGACATTTGTACTAAGATTGGGCCTAAGTATTAGGATAATCTATTAATCAATCAATTGGGTTATATTATTAAATTAAAATTTTAAAAAATAAATAAATCAACATTAGGCTCTAAAATATAAAAAAAATCAACAAAAAAAATTAATGGATCAAATTTGAGTGTTTATAAAAGACCGAATCACATCAATTTTTATGTCTTGTTATATTTTTTATACGCGATTCTTTTGTAATTTTTGCCAACACAAATTTTATATAACACATATATTTATTTTATTAATTTACCCAAAAAAAAGTTACGATTTTCCAAGATGAAAGATTAAATGCATGAATAAAAAACGATGAAAGGTACATGCATTCAAAAGGAACGGAAAAAAAAAAATCCAAGTTTGGGAAATGGTTTGGGCCTGGTCTCAAATCAAGCCCGAAGCAGGGTCCAAAATTTTCGTAGCATAACGAGTTAAAAACCGAAAGAAAAAGGAAAAAAGAAAAAAAGAAGAGTAATAAAAGAAAGAAAAAGAAAAAGAAAAGTCAAGTGGAGGAGGTAACAGCATCGGTTTAGGGTTTAGGGATCAGGGATTGTGTGATTTGTTAGAGGAGAAGGAGAGGGAGAAGAGAAAGGAGGGAGATGGCGAAGTTTAATGTAGTGCAGAAGAACAGAAGAGCAGCCATAGCAGAGAGGAAGAGAGCGATTCATGGGGACCCATTAACCAAGAAGCTCAAGACAAGGCCTCAGCCACTCTCTGTCTCCGGCAAGAAACAGCGGAAGCTCTTCAAGAAATGGCGAAGGGTAAGAAGCTCTTCACTGTCTCCCTTTTTCGTTTTCTTTTTTCCTTTTGGAATAAACAAGTTCACTCAATTTTTGTTCTTTGACTATTCAGGAGCAAAAAGAGGCCGCCGCCAAGGGTTTGGTGAGCATGGAAGATGTGGAGATGGTGGTGGCTGATGGTAATCCAATTATTCTTTCCTCTAACCGTTTAGCTTGGATGGTTATAATAAAAACTGTGCCTTGTTGAATTCGATTAAATTGATAAAAGAATGCAACCAACCAATAAGAAAACTACCGCTTTTCTGCCCATCTGGTGTTTTGTCACTTGAAATTCATTTTCAGGCATAACTGGTCAAGTTATCCCATGTAGAAATTCTAGTGGGGTTTAATTGACACAACTTAAGATCCCTTTCAAATGTGGAGAACTTATTTTTCCAAGTTTTTAAGTTCTTTCAACAGCGCAAACTGCTAATATTGTTGTGGTTTAGCACTGTCAGTTGTTTTGGTAGATTGAAGTTTGGAACCACTGTTGATGTAACAAGTAGCTTGTCTAATTTTCCTTGAAGAGTGTTTTCCCTTGTAGCTGTTTGAATGCCTAGAATAATGCTCATAACTGCTAATATTGTTGTGGTTTAGCACTGTCAGTTGTTTTGGTAGATTGAAGTTTGGAACCACTGTTGATGTAACAAGTAGCTTGTCTAATTTTCCTTGAAGAGTGTTTTCCCTTGTAGCTGTTTGAATGCCTAGAATAATGCTCATAGAATGACTAGGGGATGGTTTTTATACAGCCTTAGTGTGGAATGCCCACTCTAGATATATTTTAGCAATGATTTTGCGGAAGTATAATTTACAACGTCCTTTGATGTTCACAAAAGGTTTTTTTGGCTTCATGAGTGCTTTCAGGACTTATTTCGAATATGAAAAGATATTTCTGTGGTCACTTTTTGTAAATTGAGGAATTGATGAAAGACAAATTTTGATTCCTAATTCCTCTTCATTCTTACTAAATCTATCTTTAGTTGGGTTAATTTTTTTAGTACTTGTATCTGCACCGTTAGTATCTTAATGGGAGGCTAATGCTAGTTGGCTTTCTTAGGAGAAGGCTCATCCAAAGATGCCAGTAAAACACCTACAAAATTTAACGTGAAGAAGGGCTTAAAACTTAAGCAGTTGAAACGTAAAGGTAAGTTGTGCGCATATCAGCTTATGATGTTTATTCTTTTGTTCCCCTTCTCTCGATGTTGGATGATTCTGAAGTCAGAAGTGTTTCTTCTTCTGAATACACAGGAAAGAAGCAAAAGAAGTCTAAACCAGCTATTGAGGCTTCCGTTGATGCGATGGCAGAATGAGTTCTGGGGAGAAATTAGTTACAGTGGAAAATATACTGAAGTATGTCCTTACAAGACTGATTATAGAGATTCATGCCTTCCGTTGTAATCTAATTGAAAAATTCCTTTGACTTTTTACATCGTCAGCCCGGTTTTTAATTACTTGTTCTTGCAAGGAAATGCAGGGGGGAAGAACGTGGATGTATGAGGATGTTAGAGAGTAGAGAAAAAAATGATGTTTTCCTTTGTTCATTTTTGTTCCCCTCCACTTGCTTGCGAGCAGATCATGTAGCTTTAGGTAAAAGAGCTTTTAGCATTTTTGAACTCCTTTGCAGGAATATGAATGAATAGTTGCAGATTTCCCTGTTCTTTTTTTTTTTTGTCTTTCCAACCTTCCCTATCTTTATTTCTGTTACTGTATTTCTTTTCTTGTAGTATCAAATGATACCATATTTTACAGTCTTTTTCTTATGAAATAGACTTTCCGCAGGTTCTATGTTAGAAGATATGTGTAGCACCTTCCCTTTCCAACTTGGTTAGCGAGCACTTTCTAATAGGTAGTGTTCCTATCTCATAAGGGTGACACTTCAAATCACAAGAGAATTTAGTCGGATGGTGAGTTAAGAGTATGTTAGGATACCCTTTATAGAGTATAAAAATTAGTATACTCTTAAAAGTGTAAAAAAAACACCAGTTTAGTTCGGCAAAAGCACCAGCTAATAGTAGATATTAGTGGGATCTTGCTTGAGTATCACTGTAAGGTTAGGCACGACTGCTGCCAACTGCAATATGCTGTCGCCTATTCACAGACAGACCCAGCATATTGTCTTCGACCACTATATGTAAACATCATCTCTTGCTTATCCGATACAGACCCATAAATTCTCTGCCAAAACAAGTCATGTGAGCTGCAACGAAAGACGGAGAGATGAATTCTTGCCATCATAAAGTTCCAGCCTACATCTAAGGCTATGCGCGCATTGCGTTTGTATAAGTTTGGACTTTGGCTTAAGGCAAATATACCACGCTTCACTGAATCCAATGTTAGATGGTACTGGCATTACAAGTTTGATGGTTGTACTCAATTCCTCCATTTGACATATCTTCCACTGATGATGGAACAAAATATACACAAAAAGGAATATGACGGGTTTTGGGGCTTTTAGTATACTTGGAATTTATTTTTACAAATTATGTACCCCAGGTGTTTAAATGTGTATTTAATTTTTTTCTATTGATTTTTTTTTTCATGAAGTAATAAATAAAGGGCTAAAAGCATTTGATTTGTAATAGAAACTTCAAAAAAGGATCTGAAAGGGCGACGTGTGTTGTTTTTTCTTTTTCTGACCAAATACAACGTGTGCTAAGGGGTTATTGAAAAGTCACCCGGTAACGCCCCACTTTCTCGTTTCCCCAAATAAATAAAACAATTAAAATAAAACAGCCCTAACTATAAAAAGCTTGGTTACAGAGAATTAAAAATAAATCAGGCGCAGCCACCAAAGCACATCATCACCAACATCATCCTTATCGCCGTCATCAATAGAATCATCATCATCATCATCATCATGTCAGCCGGAGGAGGAGGTGGAGGCATAGCCCGCGGCCGTCTCACGGAGGAGCGCAAAGCCTGGCGCAAGAATCATCCCCATGTAGAAGATTCCCTCTTTTCCCTGTTTTCTTTCTGTTCTTTTTTTTTTTTTTTTCCCTTGTCCTATTTCTAATTAACCTGTCACCATGTTGTTTATATTCATTCATTTTCTGGGTACAAAAATATTTCAGGGTTTTGTAGCGAGGCCTAATACCGCTGAAGATGGTTCCTTGGATTTGATGGTCTGGAAGTGTGTCATCCCTGGCAAACCTGGGGTCTGTAGCCTTCTTTTCTCTTCCAATTAATTGATTGATTGGTGGCTTTTTAGTTTGCCCTATACTTTTTAGTTGTTGTTATCCCTTTTGTCTTCTCATGTGAAAATTTAATCTTTGTTATTTCATTGGCAATAAGGGTTCATGGTGTTCTATTTTCCTAATGTTGCAGACTGACTGGGAGGGTGGTTACTTTCCCTTGACGATTCATTTCAGTGAAGACTACCCGAGCAAACCCCCAAAGTGCAAATTCCCTCCTGGTTTTTTTCACCCTAATGTTTACCCTTCTGGAACTGTGTGCTTGTCTATCCTCAATGAGGACTATGTGAGTTACTCACCACTACATAATGATCAATCCTCCGTATGTTTCATGTATTTGCAAATTGTGCTGCTCTTTTGGTTATCCTCACTTTTTGTTTAATTTACATGCCACCAGGGGTGGAGACCGGCAATTACAGTGAAGCAAATATTGGTTGGCATCCAGGATTTGCTTGATCAACCAAACCCTGCTGATCCTGCCCAAACTGATGGGTATCAGCTCTTTGTTCAGGTTGCTTGGCTATCTCTCTTAGTACTCCCTCCCTTTTTTAATTGATGTTTCTGGAATGTATGTTTGTTTGAAAAAAATTGTCCCTTTAGACTTCCTATAGGTAGGATTGATTGCTTCGTTTGCAAATATCTGTTTTAGTATCTCTGTTGTGACTCCTTATGTAACTTTGAATTTTTAACCTAATCACCTTTGTAACTTGGTTATGGTCTTTGTAGGACGCTGTGGAATACAAGAGGCGTGTGCGGGTACAAGCAAAGCAATATCCACCTACCATTTAGTACTATATGGCTTCTTCAGTTTTAGGAGTATATTGATTTACTAGTGCTTATCTTGTTGATTGTCGAACATAGTTTAATCTATCCATCTCAATCAGGAAGGATGCAGTGATACACAGCTAGCTAGCTTTTGCATTTCAATCTTGCAACATGTCAAATTTTGGATATGAAGGTGAAGGCTAAAAGGATTACATTGTTTGCAGAGACAGAATGCAACTAGAATGTGATCAGTTTCTGATAAAATTGGTGAAATCAGCTTTACTCTTTTTGAAATTTGCCAGATGAAATCACATAGGAATTATGAGTGATGCATGAAGTAGGCATGCTATGAATCATCTGAATCATGAATCATATGAATTGTGTTAGCGGCATCTCCTGACGTTTGTGCTTGTGTTGGGGTGGGGTAGTTATTGAGAGTTCTTCATAGGCCATGTAGCTTTGTAGAATATTACAGTAGTAATGTTCTGAAGTGTCTACATAAAATCTGGATTGATGAAACATGACTTTTGTTTCCTAGTTACTATAGAAAAGAAAAGCCAACAGCGCGAAAGCTTCACGGGCCGGGCCAACCCCAGATAGGATATCAAACACCTTCTAATACAAGAGCCGGGACAGCCTAAAAGGCGAAATAGGCTGATTTGGTTGTCAACTTGTACTCATTTTTAAGAAACAGGGTCATTCTCTTGTTGGGCCGCATTTTTTGGTGAGACACCAAAAAGTTTTCTTGCCCACAACTTTACATGCTCACCACCCGGATTATACTATCAATTTTGACTCACTACTTCAATTTTTTTTTCATTGACCACCTCAATTTCTAATTAAACTCAGTTAAGTGGTTTTACGTGTTTCTGTATTGGGCATTGCTATCATACCCGAGGAAAGATTGCGGGTAATGTTACCCGAGATGATCTGGACAAATAAAATTACTGTACTTGGATTTGTGGGCCCGTTAAGAATAAAATATACTTTATACAAATGATGTTAAATTGCAAAATAGCACCTGTCTTTTTATATTTTGTATTTTTTGGCCCCATCCATTAATAGTCTATAGATAGGTCTTGTTTCACGTGCACTAGCCTCATCAGCCCCATTATTTAGCACAATGATCAAAGCTTACTAATTTTTTAAAAAATTAAAATCAAATATCTTTACCCTAATTTGTCTTGGTTGCGCAAGTTGAATATATGGTTTGACATATTATAACATTATACTTTTATGCTTCTAGCGTGATAGAGCGGTTGAGATGTTTCCTAACAACATTTTACTGTATTTATTTTAAAAACAAACATTTTACTATAACTTATGTCGTATCATATTTTTGTAATCATAAAAAAAAATTTACTAGCTTTTTTATTCATTAAAAAATTATTAGTCTTCTTATAATCATAAAAATTTTATGAATCTTTCTACCACATTGATACATATCACGTTCAGTTACGATATAAAAAACTCTTATAATTAGCCAAAAAGATTTGCAATAAATTTAAATTTTGAGCTACAATATAGTCAAATAAAATTTTAAATTTTTTAATGAAATAATTTTCATAAATATTATATAAGGAATTTTAAAGTGGTGTACAATAACATAACCATATACTTAGTTTTTTTTATACAAGCTTAAGCTATCTAAATCCCATAACCCACCCACACTCCAATATGAACCAGGTGACCTTGGTGAAACAAAAGACTTCATGTGAGGACACTACATTGAAGCTCGCCCTATTATTTGGTTTTGAAGTATTTAATTGGACATTTAATATGAAACGCCCCGATCCGTATTTACCGTACACAGTAAATCCGAGCCGGAACTGTGACAACCCAACCAGAATAAGACCAGCATACAGTGTATACAACAATAACTCGGCCCAACGGCCCAAAATAGTAAAACATCATAAATAATAAATCCCGGCCCAATGGCCCAATAATAGTGAAAACATGCACAGCGGAAGACTTAAATACTCACTAACACTGTATGCGACACATGCAAACTATGGATCCAAGCCCTGTCCAAGGGATAACGCTACAGCCTGTCTGGAATGCACCAAACCTGTACATGAAACAACTCATCCTACGGGATAAAAGCCCGCAGGTGAGGGGTGAGTTCGAAGTGCTCACGACAATGGAAAGACGATCAGTATGCACACTATAACTACTCAAGTCAAAAACAC